>JABUQX010053010.1:47500-71246 GCA_015478945.1 Trachelipus rathkii
TATATATTATATATTATAACTATATTTATTATATATATAGTATATTAATATATATATATATATATATATTGTATATATATATATTATTTATATATATATATTATATATATATATATATATATATATATATATATACTATAATATATATATTATATATATATATTATATATATATTGAGCCTATAGGGGGTACAACTTAGAATTATTTTCGTCTTAGGGGTACGCGATCAAAAAAGTTTTGGAGACCGCTGTTTTCTAGAAAACCATTTCTCGGCGCAATGTTTTCCGATGCTAGTCCTTGAGTTAATCTCAGGTAGGGTTTTCGCCCTTTTAGTAGAACTAGCATCTTCTTCCATTAGGCCCTGCAAACTTGCTCTCCCAGAGCTCTCCAGAGGATCTTGCTTCTAGGCGCATAAGATTTCTAACACTGGTGCACAGAGTAATAACAAGCAAAAGGAAGGACGCGGGTTTGCTAGCCTGTCGCACTATAACATGCGAAGAATATCTTCCTCATATAATATATATATATTAATGTATATATATTATAGTAATATATATATATATATATATATATTATAGTAATATATATTATATATATTTTATATATATATATATATAATATATATATATATATATATATATAATTATATATATATAGTATATATATATATATAATATATATATAATATATATATATATTTATATATATATATATATATATATATTTATATAATATATATAATATATATTATAATATATATTATATATATATATAGCTATAGTTATAAAGCTTGTTAATTTTTTTTATATATAAAAATAATGAAATATAAAATTGAATAATATAATAAATTGCAAGGTAATTTATCGAAATTATGTTTTAACTGCCAATAAAGGGTTAGCGGACTGTTGCAGACTTCAGTAGTGAAAAAAAAATTATTAGCGATAGAATTAGCCGATTTGCGATAGCGGACTGGCGAAGCTGAAAAAGTGCCGGAATTGGCGGAATTTCGATAGCGACTGGCTAACCAGAAAAAGTTGCGAAATTGCGGATTTTGATAGCGGACTACGCAAAAAGAAAAAGTTGCGAAATTGCGATAGCGGACTGGCGAAGCAGAAAAGTTGCGGAATTGCGAATTGCGGAATATTCAATATCTAGCAAAGTTAGCGGAATTGTGAATTGCGGACTAAAAAAAAAGTTGCGTGTGCCCACCTCTGATATATATATATATATATATATATATATATATATATATATATATATATATTATATATATATTATATATATATATATATATATATTATATATAATCTATCTATATATATATTATATATATATATATATAAATATATATATATATATTATATATATATATATAATATAATTTTAAATATTAAATTTTTATAAAAATATTAAAATATTTTCTAGAAATTTTTTTCGGGGGGCCAAACAAAAATCGTTCTTTACTTATATATATATATACTATATATATTATCTTATATTATATATATACTATATAATATATATAATATATATATTATAATATAATATATATATATATATTATAATATATATATATATATGATTATATAAAGTGGAAGGACAAAATAATTTATATTTCTAAGAAAAAATGGGAAGCAATTTATCTGATTTTAATAAGAATCAAGAGAGACCCATTTAATTTCAGTGTAGTTTAAAAATATCAATCTCATTTTTATTTCAAATATTTCTTATTTAGAGGAGGGCAAGTCCAATAAGTCTTTCATCTCCAATAGTATTTCTCAAGTAGGTTTTTAGAAGTCTTAATGTTGAAAAGCTTCTTTCTACTGAAGCATTAAACACGGGTAAAATTGCCAGTATTTGCAACAAGAAATGTAAATATTTGGAATTTGTGACTGCGAACAAGAAACTAGTCCATCTATTGTGGTTTTTGAGCGACCTGTGCTGTAATGCCATTTCAACTTCCATAAATCCATTCTGCTTTTACTAAAATCTTCATTTGGCTTTCGAGATTTTCCTTGTAAAATATTACACAACTTTTCTTCTCATATGGCACAATTACACCCGTTCGGTATGACAAATTGCAAGGAAAATTTAAAAACTTATCTCCTACTGCTTGATATTAAATATCCAAAATGGTAAAAATGGATGTGCGATAATAAGTCTTTGGGTCGGAAGTAGGAATGTTTGGTTGTGTTTTTGGAATTTGTTAATTCTGTACAGCAATTTCAATACTCATTTGTTTCAGATTCAGTGCGCTTACACATTCTCAAAATGCGCTGTTAACTCTAAATGTTGCCATTTTCTCTGATGTTTTTTAAGTTTAGTTTTATCTAATGGACTTACGAGATTTGTTCCTGACACCGACGAATTATATAAAATTAATTAATCTGCACTTTATATTATTAAGAGATATAATACTTAAAAATTTTTAGTGTGTAAGAAAATTTCGGGGGGGGGCCATGGCCCCCCTGGCCCCCCCCCTAATACGCGCACTGTATAATATATATTATATATATATATATACTATATATATATATATATAGTATATATATATATATATATATATATAATATTATATATACTATATATATATATATATATATTATTAATAATAATCTAAAAATAATAATAAATATAATAATAATTTTTTTTTATATATAATAAAAAAATTTTTTTTGTTTAAAATTAGATTTTAATAATCAGAATAAAACCTGATTATTTATGAAAAGCTATTTTTAAGCTAGCAGCTTTATTATTAATATCATAGTAGAAAATACTGTTGTTAATACTTACAATATTTTTGAGGGTGAATAAAGTAGCCTCTAAATTAATTATATTATATATATATATATATATATATATATATATATATATATATATTATATATATATATATTATATATATATATATATTATATATTTATATATATATATATATATATATATATATATATATATATATATCTTACATCTTACATCCGCTCCTGAAGGCTATCATGTGCCTTGTGCAGCATGGCCACTCCTTTCACTCCTTCTATCTCCAAGACCGTTCTCGATCAGCTGAAATCATAGATGCATTTAATGTCTTCTCAGCGAATCTTCTACGGAGTCCTTCCATTTCTTCCGTGGTCTTCCCCTTGGTCTGCCTTTTTCCGGTCTCCGGTTTCACCTCCTCCTGGCCACCCTACCACGCTCCATCCTCTCTAAATATCCCCACCACCTTAGTCTTGCTGCATCTACTTTGTTAATAATAGGTATCACTTCTATACCTTCTCTAATTCTTTCATTTCCCACATCTATCCTCCTGGTCCTTTCCCGGCCATTGCTCTTAATACATTCTTTTCAGGCAGTCTGCACTTCTGCTCTCTCTCTTGGTTTGTCATACTCGTGTTTCAGCCCAATACAGAAGAGCCGGCGTGTTTAAAAATTGCTCTCGAAAATTATTTCTTCTACCTCCCTCCAAATCTCTTATCCTGATGATAGGAATACAAAGCTATAATCTGTTCTACGTCTTATAATTCGCCTCTCATTTCCCAAAGGCACTTTCTCCCTTCTACCAAACATTCCCCGAGATACTTGTAATTTTCTCTACGATTTTAATCACGCACACTATCAACTCCACGACAACTTCTTCTCCTTCCTTCTATTAAATATCATAATTTCTGTTTATGCTACGTTCATGCACAGGCCGCACTTCTCTCAGTTTTACTATCAAAAGCCAACACCACCCTCCGTTTATCTCCGTCTTCACTCCAGCATGCCAGACATCCGCATAAGCCATCACATCTCCATCCAAGTCTCCACCTTCTCCCTCACTGCCCTAATTACTACTTCTAATATGCTACAAACAGATTGGTGATAATACACTTCTGCTTAACACGAGCTCCACTTCAAACAATTTTCTCGTTTTTGTAATCATTTTTTCTTACATTTGTCATATTTATTTACATACTCTCCAAAGCCTTTCTTAAGTAAACCACCCACTCCGTAATCTCTCTCTAAAACCTCGGACAATCTTCTTCCTAGATACCGAATCGAATGCCTTTTCTCAGATCTATAAATCAATTATGGGCTTTCTGTCGTATTCTATTATGTTTTCCGTTATCATTCTCAGGGCGAACATAAGATCTGTGGTGCTTCTATTCACCCTGTACCCATACTGCTCCTCTCCAAGTCTGGGTTCCACAATTGCCCTCACTCTTCTTTCAAGTATCCTTTCGTATACTTTTGCCAAATGATCCAATAACGAAATACCTCTGGAATTATTACATTCACCCACATCTCCCTTTCCTTTATATATTGGTATAATGATGGTTTTTCTCCATCCCTCTGGAACCTCACTTTCTCTCCAGAACTTGTTGATAAACTTCAACACTGCTTCCTTCACTCATTCTCCCTAATTTAAAGGCTTTAACCAAAAGTAGTAAATAAAAATCCAACAACGCAGAGAGGAGAAGAGAGAAGACCAAAGAGAAGACTCAAGACCAAAGAGAAGTGCAAAGAGAAAGAAGAACACAACAGCAAAACATGAATTTTCCTGAAGCTTTAACTGTGCAGTTTCATATTCCACGTGGAAAAACAAATTATTATTATTATTATTATTATTATTATTATTATTATTATTATTATTATTACTTTACAGCAGTTCATAAAACAAACGTTGTACTTGAAACTTGAAAACAAATTATGCTTATTATTTTATTATTATTATTATTATTATTATTATTATTATTATTATTATTATTATTATTATTATTATTATTATTACTTTACAGCAGTGCATAGAACTTCAAAGAGCATTTAGCAAATGTAGAAAACAAATTAAGCTTTTATTATTACTTCACAGCAGTTCGTAAACAAGCGTTGTACTTGAAACTTGAAAAACAAATTATTTTATTATTATATTTTATTTTTATTATTACTTTACAGCAGCTCGTAAAAACAAACGCTAAACGTAAAACTTGAAAGAACATTTTGAATTTAAAAACTCGGCTGACTTTTTCGCATCTTTGGATTTATTGTTATTGGCACCTTTCACGGCACTATGCCTGAATAATCGAACAAAATGATTAACATCGTTCGTCTCGATATTATCGGTTAACTTCTTTTAAAGGACAAGTCCTGTATGTATATAAAATATATATATATAATATATTATATTATATATATATATATATATATATATATATAATATATAATATATATATATATAGATGAAATTACTGTGAAATGATCAAGAACGAGCGAGGTGATGATTGATTGGATTTGAGTTGTGTAATAAAGCGTTTATAGAGGGTATAGTTCCGAGGATTGGAGAGAGCAGTAAAGTACCCTTATATAAGGGGGATAAGGGTAAGGGAACTATAGGAGTTATAGGGAATTAGTTTATTGAGTGTTGTAGGGAAGAATATATGCTGGTATTTTAGTCGAAAGAGTGCGTCGAGTGACTGAAGGTCTGATTGGTGAAGAACTGTGTTTAGGAGTGGTAGAAGATGTGTGGATCCAATCTTTACATTGAAACAATACTGAGAAGAGAAGAGGAATAAATTGTATTTAGGTTTTATTATTTGCAACAGGCTTATGATAGATTAATAGGGAAGCTCTATGGCAGGTGTTAATGATATATGGTGTTGGTGGTAGCTTCTGAATGGGAATCAAAAGTATGTATGGCAATAGTGAACGTGTGTAAGAATAACATGGTGTCAAAGTGATTGTTTGATATTAATAACGAGGGAGGCAGGATGCGTTATGTCCCTTATTTATTCATTTGACATATGGATGGATTAGAAAGAGTTAGAAACGGGGGTGCTGGCAGGAAATTGGTGTTTAGATGATTGAGAATGGAGGTGAGTGGAGGTGCCTTCATATTTATTGCTGATGATTTGGTTTGTGTGGCAAATCTGAAGAGTTTGAGAGATTGGTAGAGAGATTTGTCAAGGTGTGTAGTAAAAGGAGGGGTTGAAAGTAAACGTAGATAAGAGTAAGGTATGGTTGTGAGTGAGGATGTCCTCGGTGTGAAGTTAGGTTAGATGGTGAGCAGCTGGAACAAGTGTCTGAGTTTAAATATTTGGATATATGTTGGATGAAAAGGGAACGATGATGCAGAGTGTAGTAGGAAATGTTGTGATGGCCAGGAAGTGCTGGTGCAATTAAATCTCTGGTGGATGTAAAGGGACTAATCTTGAGTGGCGGGCTAGGGTCTTACATGAGGGTATGTTGTACCTGTGTTAATGTAAAGTAGTAAGACTATGGTCTGGAATAGAGGTATAAGATCTAAAGTTCAATGTGTTCAGATGGACAATCTTAGGGGCGTGTTAGGTGTAAAAAAGAATTGATAAAATGAGAATGAACGTATTAGAGAGTTATGTAGTGGTGAAGAAAGGGTTAAATGAGAGAATAAAATGAAAGTACGTTGAGATGTTTGGTCATGTGACAGGATGAATGACAGTCCGTTGGTTAGCGGATGTATAGTGGTGTGGTGTGTTTTGGGAATCGACCGGCTGGGAGACCCAAGAAAAAGTTTATTGAGTCAGTAAACGAATGTCTGAAGAGAGAATGTGAGTTTGGCAAGACGAGAAAATAAACAGTGGCTAATAGGATGATGGCGAGTTTTGTGAGGGGGTAATGGTTTGTGGCTCCTGGGCCAGAGGATGAACCCTACACTTGACGACATGCTATAGCGAGGGTCCGTCGCGGTCCCGCGAAGCTCTAGGTTGGATTTTCTTTGACTGCACGAAGTTCTACTAACAGGTATTGAGGGGGCAGTAGGCTGGGCTTTCTTTTTCGACTTTTGTCATATTCTTCTACTACTTCTCTTTTTCCGATGCATGTCCTCGCCCTTACCGGCAAGTCTTTGAAAAAAGGAAAGATAGAATATATATAATATATATATATATATATATATATATATTATATATATATATATATATATATTATATATATATAATATATATATATATATATATATATATATTATATATATATATACTGCTAAAAGTTAAAAGTTAATTTAAAAAAATTAACACCCACTTTATCCACAATATATATAACATACTTATATACACACCTCTCTGCTAGCAACATCTTAGGCGTCATCCTATCCGCTTATACCCCTATTGTGTGGGGGAGAGGAATTGCCACATGGTATGTCATGGTGTCGTAGAAGGCGACTAGAGGGACAGGGTAATTGGGTTGGCTGCCCACTACCACTTTTCTCTTTTGCCAGGAATGCTAATGCATACTGGAGAAGGTCGTGGTCGCCGTAAGCGGCGTTCTATCTTTCGGCAAAATTGTATGAATCGTATGGGGTTACATGGAGTGTCAGAGGAAAAATGCTGAGGAGATCGAGTTAAATGATGTATTAGAAAGGGCAAAATTTGATTTGGCTCACTGTGAGTCAACAGATGAAGGTGACGCTGGCATTCTAGGCTCCGCTGGTGTGAAATGTGTTTGGCATAGCGTCGAATCTGTGCTAGAAAATGAGATGGGGGAGAGGAGTTCAATCGGCATGATTGAACTTGTGGTATAGAGCTTTGGTGGATTTTTTTTGTGCGAGTACTAGAATTCTAATGGTTAAATTAAGTTTGAAAAGGTCAAGGTATGTGTGGTTGTGGCATATGGTCCATCTGAGGATAATGTTGAAGAGAGTGCTATTTTCCTGGCATAATCTTGAATGAATGTTTTGGATGGGTTTGGTAGGGAGCTTAGATTAATTGTGTTGGGTGACCTAAATGATTGGATAGGTTATCAAAAAGGATGGTATAAACAGGTTTGCTTTGGAGGTGTCAGGAGATAATGAAGAATGTTCGAGGAAGTGATTGATCTTCTGATGGGAGAGAGTATGTGTGTGTGAGTAATACTTTCTTTAAACACAAGAGATGTACATAATACTAGAGTTGGTGTAGGTAGAGATGGTATCGAAGTGAAAAGTATGACTGATTTTGTGTTGGTAATGAAGGAGATGTTGAAGAATGGATGAAATGGATGTGAAGGGAAGGTGTGTTGTTTTATGTAAAATTAGTTTAGTGGGGGCTTGGATGGAGAGGAAGGTAATAAGGAAGGAAGTGGGTAGAATTAAGGTGAGAAGTTAAGTGAAAAAGGTAATAAGGATAAGTATTTAAGAGCGCTGCGCAAGTAAACCATTGAATGTGAACAAGTTTGAAACTGAATAAATCTGGGAAGCAAATGAAGGGAGCGGTTGTTAGCAGTGCAAAAAAGTATGTGGATGTGTAAAGTAGGAAGTAGGATGTTAACAGTGAGTGGTGGAATGAAGATGTGAGCAAGCAGTTTAAAGTAAAAAGATGCGTGGTTGAATGTACTAAAGTCCAATGACGAGGTTTCAAAAGAATGTTTGGAATTATATAAGGAGGAAAAAAAGGAATACTAAAAGTGCCTAAGTAGGAGAAAAAAAAAAAAGAGGTAAATGAAGTTTGAAGGAAGATGAATGGGGACTTACAGGAAATAGGAAAGCTCTTTGGAAGAGCGCGAAGGTAAAGAATATAGAATAAGGTAAATTGCTTAGAATAATGAATATGGATCGTGATTTCGTAACTGATGAAATGGATGTTGGGGGAGTGTGGAGGGGACACTTTGAAAATCTGCATAACATTGGCAGGAATTAAGAGGTGATAGTGAATGTATGTGGGTTTGATGGTGCAAGAAGGTAGGTATTTTGGGGATGAGTCATTAGTAAGGAGGTAATGATGTGAGAAAGTTGAGATGGTAATCTGCAAGGTATGATGAAATTTACTGGCGAAATGATCAAGAACGGAGCGAGTTGATGATTATTGGATTTGGAAGTTGTGTACAAAGCGTTTATTGAGGGTATAGTAATGGTACCCTTATATAAGGGTAACTGTAGGAATTATAGGGGAATTAGTTTATTGAGTAATGTAGGGAAAGATATATGCTGGTATCTGGTCGAAAGAGTGGTCGAGTGACTGAAGGACTGTTGGTGAAGAAAAGGTTGCGTTTTAGAAGTGCTGAGGATGTGTGGAATCTAAATCTTTACAATTTGAATAAATGACTGAGAAAATGAGGAAGAAGAAGGGTTGTTATATAGGTTTTATGATTTGCAACAGGCGTATGATACAATTAATAGGGAAGCTCTTATGGCAGGGATTTTTGTCTCCATGGTTATTCAATTTGTATATGGAGGTGGTTATGAAGAACTAGAGGTGGGGGATGGTGTTAGAATGATGGGAATGAAAGAAGAGTTGGAGGTGGCCTACCTATTATATATGATGATTTGGTTTTTGTATGGCAAATCTGAAGAGAGTTTGAGGGATTGGTAGAGGGATTTGGAAAGGTGTGTAAAAGGAAGAGTTTAAAAAGTAAACGTAGATTAGAGTAAGTTATGATTGTGAGCCGAGACAGTCCTCGTGTGACGTTATGTTAGATTGGTGAGCAGCTGGAAACGTGCTTGAGTTTATAATATTTTAGATATAATTGGATGATAAGGGAACGGATGATGCAGAGTTAGTAGGAAGTTGTGAATGGCAGGAAGGTGGGTGGTGCAATTAAATCGTTGTGGATGTAAGGGAGCAAAGTCTTGAGTGCGCCTAGGTCTTACATGAAGGTTATGTTTGTTACCTGTGTTATGTACTAGTAGTGAGACTATGGTCTGGAATATAGAGGTATAGAATAAAGTACAATGTGTTCAGATGGACAATCTTAGGGCGTGTTAGGTGTGAGAAGAATTGATAAATGAGCAATGAACGTATTAGAGTGTTGTGTGGTGTGAAGGAAAGGGTAAATGAGAGAGAATAAATAAAAGTACGTTGAGATGGTTTGGTCATGTGGGAAAGGATGAATGATAGACGGTTGGTTAAGAGGGTGGTATGTCAGTGAGTAAGCTGGAATCGACCGGCTGGAGACGCGAAGAAAATGAGGATTGATCAGGTCAAAGGAATGCCTGGAGGAGAGAAATATGAGTTTGGCAGAGGCGAGAAGAAAAGGTGCATAATAGGAGTGATAGGAGTGAATGGTGGGGTATGGTTGTGGCCACCTGGGCCAAGGGAGGAACCCACATTGACGAGATCATTGTTTGAGGGTCCCGTCGCGTAATCCGTGAGCTCTAGGTGGATTTTTCTGACATCGACGATTCTCACTAAAATTTCTTTTCGACTAGGCGTCATATTCTTCGACTACTTTTCCCGTTTCGTGTATTGTTCGCACCTGGGGAAAGAATGTGTGATGATGATGAATTAAAATAAAAGCATTATTTACAAAACTCTTTAATAAAAATATATGTATCTAGACATTATTTACGACTGAGAAAACAACTCGAATACATATTAATAAATAAGAACTCAAAATTATTAAAATTTTATCAAATAAGAACAACTAATTTACAATAATGAATAGCTAAAGAATATAATTGAAAATTTTGTAACTAACCATGACACATTAAAATAATTTTTTTAGATATTTAAAGTAGAAAATTGTATTTTGCATAAGCGATTAAATTATTTAAAAAACAAAATACAAAAAGTATAATTAAAATGAACCATCTTAAAACATCACCATTACATAAATTTTTCGATTTTAGCAAAGAATGTATCACATACGCACTCCTACATATACCAGAATACACAAAATCATTTTGGGAAGATAGGAACTAATCTAGAGCCTGATACTCTTTTATTAAAGCACCGGCTATAACGAGCCTTTGTATTTCTGAAGTTCCTTCATAAATTTCAGTTATTCTAGCATCCCTGTAATGTCTTTCTGCAGGCATGTCAGACACGTATCCCATTCCTCCTAAAATTTGAATTGCCTGATGTGAAACGAATGTGGCTGTTTCCGAGGCTGCTAATTTAGCCATTGCTGCATACTGTAAAACAAAATTCATTGTAGTAATTGTTATATACTTACAAATTTCGTTATAACTTATGTTATACATCCTATGTTTTGCTCAAACTTTAGTTATCTAGTTTTCTTTCATATTTTCTTCTTACGTTTGTGTTTTGAATAAGACTAATATTAAATATTTATTATAAGAAAGTAATTTCATATATATTTTTTTAAAATCATTTACAAGTACCACATACAAGGATACGGAAAAATTGAATAAAATAATAAGAGGTCACCTGAATATTATGTTGTACATTAACAATACTTTCTAATCCTTTATATTTCCTAAAGCATAATATTTAATACCATAAACGACCTTTAGAAGTAGTAGTGCCTATGTAAGTTAAATTAGTTATGAAAAATATGAAACATATCTAAGTACTAAAAACTCCTATTTATTGTAGCTTAAAAAAATCAAGTGCCTAGGAGAAGAGATTTAAAAAAAAGATAAGTGCCTAAGAAAAATAAAAAAAAAATTGAGTGCCTAATGGATTAAAAAAATTAAGTGCCTAATAGATTAAAAAAAATTAAGTGCCTAAGAAAATATATTAAAAAAAATTGAGTGCCTAAGAAAATAGATTGAAAAAAAGTAAGTGCAAAAGAAAATAGATTAAGTTTATTTAAGAGCACAAACAGATTTAACCAAACCTTTGAGTAAGGCTTTCCTTCATCCTTTAATGCTGCTGCTTTGTATGTAAGTAATCTTGCTGCCTCTATTCGAAGACCCATATCAGCAATTTTATTCTGTAATGAAAATTAATTTCAGATATGATTATTTAATTGGTATTAGTATTATATACATCACTTTGTCGGACAGAATATTTATATATTACGTGAGATGTATATTAATAGAAAAAAGCGCTAAAACTTATCTATAAAACACAGCTTTTAAAAAATTGATAGGCCTAAGAAATACTCAATTTAAATGTATTTAAATTAAGTATTGTAAATATAATGTAAACAAGCTTTCATACAAAATATACAGTATTAAATTATTAAAATATGTTCGATGTATATATAGCTATATAATATATAATATAGTATATATATATAAATATAAATATATATATATATATATAAATATATATAATAATATATATATATATATATATATATATCATATATAATAATTATTATAATATATATATAGTAATATATAAAATATATATATTATATATATATATATATATTATATAAATATAAATATATAATATATATATATATACTGATTATATATATATAAAGTTAATACATATATCCTTTATAATATATTAAGTAAAATAATAAGTAAAAAATAATAATTTGTAACTAAATAAATAGTTGATATTATATACTTATATTGTGCCGTAAGGTTCTCCCAGGTACGTCCACTGAATAATATATATATTATAATAATAATATATATTAATTAATATATATATAAAATATATATATATAATATATAATACTATAGATATAATATATCTATATATATAATAGTATATATGTTCAAGTTATACCTGCTGAGGGCCATAATGCGCATTTTGAGATCCGCAAGTCATTATATTAATTTGGAAAAAAACTATTTTACCTTTATTTGATTTCGCTATTATTTAGTAATTTTAGAAAATTTCTCAACCAAAATTTTATATTGTATGAAAAGAATATTTATTTTGACAAATTGTGAAATATAAAATTCTTTAAGCTTGTAAGATGATAGTTACATACTTAATTTAGACTTATCAAGTATCGGATTGATATTTATATTTCGGTTAATTTGATATAATAAGATACTGCCAATAGAGGCTTTTGCGTTTGTACTAATCGTTCTGAAACTTGATCGTGTTATTCGTTAAATAATTACTATAGTAAATACTCCTGCTTTTATCTGATGTTTGCTATCCTGCAACAGCACCTGATTATTTTAAAATAATCTCATGTGAACTTGAGCTAATATTCAGCAAGATATAAAGGACTTAAATATTCAAACCCCTAACAACAAGAAATGATAATTTATGATACTGAACCGCTGTGTCCTCATCGATAACATGATAGTTCGACACGTTTGGATAGGCCTTAGAGACAAATTATGGATGGAGGATAGATGTAATTACTTATATCAATAGTAGTAAGATCTTCATCTCACTGCGATGCAGAACTCACACTTTCTTTTATTCTTCACGTTTCTCCACTTGCAACATTTAATGGACTAACAATCTGGTCCAGATAGCTAAAGAAACTTTAGGCCTAAAGCAAAGATCTTGAATTCATCAAGGAAAGAGAAAGCACTACAAAGAATGAAGGTGCTTGAGGCAGAAAGCAAAACGATGTCGAATCCAAGAACAGAAAGAGAGAATTGCTGAGCAAGAATAGAGCTGAAAGGAATGCTAAACTTAAAAAAGATGGAATTGAAGTAATGCTGCACTTAAAAAGAACTGAAAAGAATGCCCAACCTCAAGAAAGAAAGAAGACGATAGAATAAGCGAAGTAAACCGGAACCACCAGGACTTTGAATTGAAAAAAAATAGCGAACGTCCAATTGTCTCAATCGTTCCGTCCATTAAGCAAGTTCCCCTGACCTAATCGTAAGAGTACCGGGGGAATATGGCCCCGTTCGTCGAGATCAAAAGGACGAAATGGATTCATCTAATCCAACGTTTTGAAGCTATCGACATCTGCAATGGATCTGCATTATGGCTCTCTTACTAAAGGCTTTTTAGCTGAACTGCTTTGTCGGTTATAGCCAATTGCCCTAACAACTTAGCTAATGATTTTTCAGCTAAGGAACCCTTCATTCCATTAACAATACCGGATAGATGGTTATATGCAAGTCAAGAAAGCCAACCAAGAGACAATGAGGGCCATTACAATTACTGAATCGAATTTAATCGTGATTCTGCAAGGTGGTGGAATTCGTCAAGGTTTAACCAAGACTCTTCAGGTTTAACGATTTATGGTAAGTTGATCAATTTCTCACCTGTTGCCCCAAAAACTTAGCTGTTCACTGAGTGACGTAAGATCTCTGTTTAAACGAACATCGCCTTCTCGACCTGTAGGTACAAGTTGCAAGTCTACCTGTTGTACAATTGCAAGACTTGAAATCGTTGTATTACAGGACACTGACTTTTTAGACCTTTTGACCCGGATAATAGTCTTCGGGCAGGTTTCGATCAGTGTTGTGGAAAGGCCCAACAGCGCCCACGATTCCAGGTTGTTATTCTGCCTCAATGATAGGAATACACAGATTTCCCTCGTAATCGGCCATATTAATATATCAGTTATACCGCGATAACAGACAGCGGAGAGGAAGATCGGCTACGCGCTCCAAACAAAGATATAAATGCTGCTGTTACATTACATAATCCAGTTAATAAGTAGAGAATTTTCCAGCACTGACAAACTGTGAAGACTATGGGAGTTTCACGTGAGCAAATATGTTCACTGGGACGGCATGGTTGCAATCTTCGAGGAGAATCGAGCCCTTTTTATCCCTGTGATGAAGATAATCACCCTTTCACACCTCCCGTCATGCCCGTAATGAATGTGTCTATAAAGCGTGATTGTTCAGTACTTATTCGTGATACAGGGTGTAGTTGGCGTAATGCAAAAAAGAATTTATCGTGGAGAAAAACCCATCATCACCGCAACGATCAGAAAAATTGCTTCTTAGATTTGTAACACCCTTATGACGGCGCCTCTGAAGCAAGAATTTGTTGTATCGCACTCCAGTGTTTTATACGGTACGGTCGAAGCTTTTTATGTCTGAAACGATGCCGTTATATGTAGTTAACATGTGGAAATATCCCAGCGAGCTAGGTCGGAGACAATAGGGTGAGAATGATGCTGTAAAATTTATACCGACAAGGACACATCCATTGTCGAAGTTATTGGAAGCAGAAAATGCTACTGAAAATAAAAATGATAAATAATACCCGACGTGAACATCCATTGTCGAGATACTATGAAGCTGAATGCCAGTGAATAATAATAACGATAGAATTAATAATGGTAATAATTGAGAAGTTCTTACGAAGCTTGAGAAATCACTATCTGAAAATAATAATGATAGAATTGATACCGACGTTCACGCGCAGTCTCAGAAGATATTTATGAAGCTGAAAATGCTATTAAAAAAATGATAAAATGATTCGGCAAAAGAACATCACGTCGCGAAAATAACTCATGGAAACTGAAACTGCTACAAAAGATAGTAAGACGGTGAAAATTTGAATGGAAATCTCCCATTCAAAATAAGAAAAACTCCCAATCAAGCTGTTTGAGGGCATTTAATAAACAATAATAGTCTACGTGACAGCGGTGATCCTGAGGGTTAATATAGATAGAGGAATGAGTCGTCCAGTTAACACCAGTGAAGAGAATAGAAAAAGCGAAAGAAGAGAAAAAGCTCTCAAACTGAGTTCCATCAGAAGATCAGTTAACCACATCCTTTGGAAAGATTCACAAACTGAAATAGGATGATGCAAATCTGAGGTAGTATGAAGAAAAATAAAGAGAATGGAGAAGGAACTTTAAAACCAACATAGAATAGTATAGTAAAAGACTGCAGAATACATTAATCAAGTGATGCTCTTTCTTCTCTCTCGCTCAAAATCTGGCAGTTGAAAGGTCATAACTCTCTGTAGCAACCAAAGGAATTTGCAGTGACGCCACTTCCCTTTCCCACAAGGAGTCCCAATGTCTAGCTCATATCAGAGCTCTCATACCATCAGACAGAATGATGCAAAGAATGTATGCACCAACAACAATCTAGAACGTTAAGCAACTCAAGTCCAGACCATCGCCGCCCCTGCGCTTCTTTCTGGATGGCAAAAGAGAAACTGCTTAGAGGATAATATTCGAATGCGATTTTGGTAAAGAAGAACTTGGAAGTAGAAAACGTCCTAACCTTCGTAAATAAACGAAAGATTCGCCAATCTTATGATTGCTTCCTTCAATGCGAAAGTCAAGAATAAGAACAAAACGGACCAAACGAGGAACGATCCCGAAGATCAAGGAAATAAGAAACCCTTCAGCGTGGATGAAAGCGATGCCAGTATATAAATACGGCCCTTATTCTCTTTCCAGACAAAGGTATCCTGACCTTTTCTTTCAAGACGACAGATGACACTCACTTTTGTCTTCTTAGGAGGGCTGTGTGTCAAAGTTATACCTGGCCTGAGGACCATAATGCGCGCTATTTTTGTGAAAGAATCCGCAAGTCTATTTAATTTAATTGGACAAACTATTTACTTAGCTTTGATTTCGCCTATTATTATTAAGTTTAGAAGTATTCTCATTCGCTCAATTTATTATTTATAAAAGAATATTTATCTTTGACAAATTGTGAAATATAAATTTATTAGCTTGTAAGATGATAGGTACATAATTAATTTTAGACATCAAGTTAAGGATTGATATAATTATTTTCTTAATTTCTATTACTATATAGATCTGCCATAAGGGTTTCTGCGTTTCGTATCTATCTGTTCCTTGAAACTGTGGATCGGTTATCTTTAAATATTACTACTATGAAGTAAAACTCTAACTGCTTTCTAAGTCTTGATTGTTTCTATCTTGCACAGCCAACGCTATTATTTGTTTAAAAACTATTCTCATTGGAATTGAGCCTTAATATCAGCAAGATATAAAGGATTAATATATTCAATACCACTGAGACAAACATAAATATCTTATTGATACTGGACATCCCGCTTGCTCATCGATAAATACTCGATTATATATATCATAGTATGATATATGTATTATATATTATATAATATATATTGTATATATATAATATAATATAACGTACTATATATATATATATACTATATATAATATATATATTAAAATATATACGTATATATAGTTATATATATATATCATATATTATTATATAATATATATATATATACTACACTATATATTATATAAATAATATAATTATATATATATATTTAATATATATATATAATAATATATATATTATATATATGCTCTATAAGCTGGCCATCCTGATACTGTCGCTGTCGTTCATTTGTAAATACTGGCAATTACTTGGAAAAAGGTTTGGTACTTTTTCAGCCATTTCATGATAAGAAATATAGCAAACAGGTTTAAATCAATGTTGTCATTGTAATAACTCAAGTAGGAGCATAAATATTTTCCTTTCAGATATTGGTAGTGACGACTGGGGTTCACAAACAATAAAAAGAAAACTCAATGAAGCCTTGGGGAAACCTTATTTATGGAGAGCAAGTGATTTAATGGTACACTTAAAATTCTATGATAGTCGAGCTGATGTTAATCCATGATATAAGTTGAACATTATTTTCGTAAATCTTTTGAAGAAAAGGCTTCGACTGGTTTAATAATGAAAATGATAGATGCAATAAAGAACAAATTTAAAGATATTGATGAGTGCATTAAGAATGTGGAATTATCCATCATCTTTATCGGCTTCAAGAAATTGTTCTCCGAGTAGAACCCTTCGAGTGAGGAATCAACAATATCAACGTCAGCACATTCTACTGATCTAAGATCTGATATCGAAGAAAGATTTCTTTATATACTGAAGAGAGAAAGAAAGTGAGAAAGAAACTATATAGAGAAAAGAAAAAAAAAAATACCAAAGCCACCAATAATAAATCTAAGGAAAATATAAAAAAAAAAGTTATGCAAAAGAAAAAATTAGTTTCTCCAAAAACTACAAAAGGAAAAATTTTGTAGTGGCGGAGTGTTAAAAAAGGAAAGTTTAAATATATCACATTTATAGCGAGAGGAGTGTTTGAAGATCCTGCTACGTCAGAAAAGAAATAAATCAAGATTACGCCTTAATATATAACGAACAATTGGTCTCCCTATACTTCATAAAATTCGGAGAATCAAAAAAAATTTCATAGGAAATTAAAATAGTTTGGAAACTAAAAAAAAAATATTTGTTTTTCCTATGTTTATTTATAATTTTAAATAATAAAAATATTAAATATATCGTATATATAAAGTTACGAAAATAGAGAAAAAATTATTCAAGTCTTTTCATGCATATTGTTCATAATATTCGAATAAATACATAATATCTTCTATATAGTATATAATATAATATAATATAAAGTAATATTAAATAATAATTATATATATATATATATAAAATATGTTTATATCGATATATTACGATATAATAAATATTGATCATATTTCAATATATTATAGTAAATTATTTTATAATAATATATTTTTTATATATATTTTATATACATATAATTATATATATATATATATATATATATATATATATAACATAAAAACAATAATGGTAATCTTTATAATATATATAGTTATAATATATATAATATATATAATAGTATATAGATATATATAGAATATATATATATATATTATAATATATATATATATATATTATAGTATATATATAATAAATAATAATTAATACATATATATATCAATATATATTCTAATAATATATTATATAAAAGGAAAAGGAAATGGAATATCTCTAATAATTCGTGTTCAGAAAAGCCTTGATTATATCAACCAATTATAATTTCGGTTCTGCCACGAGAAAATCATTTCCATTTAATTATATTGTAATTGACACAAAATGAATATATATTATATATATATATATATATTATATATTTATATAATAAATATCATATAGATATATATATATAATAATATTATATATATATATATACACATATATTATATCATATAAATATATTATAATAATATATATAGTATATATATATACATATATAATTATATATATATATAAATATATAATATATATATATTATAATATATATCAAATATATATTAATAATATATATATATATATTAATTAAAAAAATATTATATATATTATATATATACTATATAGTATATAGGCTATCCAGTATCCCACCTGTATCCGCTATATGAAGTGACTGCAAGAGCAAATGACAGTAGGTTTCCCCCGCTCCCCACCATAAAAAAAAAAAAAAAAAAAAAAAAAAAAAAACTCTTATAACATTTACTCACCACCTTGATAAAAAGAGCATCTAATATACACCAACAATTACCTTTAATAATAGACTCTTCTTAATAAACAATTCACTATGTTTGGGTTATATTTCAACACACATAAAACATTCACCCTCATATAAACAACATTGCATCCAAAGCCATACATAAATTAAAAGCATTCAGTTAACGCTAAGAGGAACAAATATACGGCCAGCACAAAGAACCAACTCTATAGCAACGTAGACAATATCTTCGTTCCTCTCTAAATTACTGGTCGCCATATCTGGGATCCCCAAACTTCAAAATCTAGCATTCAAAAACTAGAAGCCTTTCAAAACAAAGCTCTCATGATAATAACTAGTTGCCTCTCCCCACCCCCACACCTATTCACTACCTTCTGACTGAAACAAAAATCCTCCCAATAAGGGTCCATCTTGCCCTGCAATTTTAACAGAAAAATCTCTCAGTAGATTGTACTTCCTACATCAAACACTCCAACAACCACTTTCACCTAAAAAATAAAAACTACACCAGTGAAATACTATTCTTATTAAACACATTAACACTTAATTAACACAAGAAACAATCTCTTCATACCAGAACAATACCATTCTCCAAGCACGTCCAATCTAAATCTCCATCATGGAATGAGCTTTGCACCGCCAAGCACGGGTAGTGCTGTCACGACTCCGCTCTGGGGACCACCTTTTCCTTCAGGATCACACAAGTTTAATATTTTTAATGATCCCTCTCCCCATTGTCAATAGATTATTTCCCAACAATTGAATCCAAAGCAAACATCTCTTGTTATAGATACTCTGCTTTGGTGAGCATCAAACGCAATTTCAGTACCCTTTAAATTAATAACCTCTGTGAGCGTCCGGCGTTAGTGGTAGATTATCTCGAGGTCGCCCGTTTCTTGTAGGAGGGGAACGGGTTACAATAAGTATATATATAATATATATATATATATATATATATATGATGTATTTGGATTTATATTTATTTATTTATAATATATATATATATATATGAATATATATATTAAATAATATATATAATATATATATATATAAATATATATATAAACAAAGAATATTGACGTCACACTGAAAATCAATGTCGAATTTTTACTGGGGACACCCTCAATTTGCCAATTGACATGAAAAATAAGATTGCAAAGTTTCAGCTAAATGGTATAGATACTTGAACCCGTGACTTCATTCTGAGGTCAAAGTTTTGAAAAACTATAATTCCTATAATTTTTGCCCCAAACATCGCAGTTTTTCCTTCAAAAAATGAACCAGTTCGTTTAGAAATTAATTATTAGTTCATCTCCTAGAAATTGGTGTGCTTTTACGTTTTTACTCGCACTACTTTTGTTTAAAACTTATTTGATTTGAGATATCCATGCCAGTTTCTAAGACACGATTAAATCTTCGATTCCTCAGAAATAATTTTTTATGCAAATACAAAAAAACATTGCCAACACTCAATTACATCTGGGGGGCGGGTTCTTTCCATTTGTTCATTAAAAAGGTTTAGGTAAAAGTGTTCTTAAAAGTAAATGTAGTAAAATCAAAGAACTGAGGAATTAGGAGAAAAAGAAAGCAAGAGGAATACAAATAGAGAACATGATAATGTTCATATGCATTTAATTATTCCAAGTTGCATTAAAAAAAAAATAGGATAGAAATTGAAAATATTCTGATTATTATTTACAATTATCAGATTACGGTGGTACATGGCTTAAGATAAGTGGTTTTAAAGAGTGGAAAATTCATACCAACTTCAGAAGAAATGGCCGTTGTTTCCTTCGTATCGTCTATAACACGGAATAAGTCCTATAATTGTTGCCCTCTTGTCAGCTGTGCCATTTCGACAACCTCAAACCACGTTACAATTTGTCTTAGCCTTTTAACAATTTGATTTCACACCATTTATCAGTGATCATTTTAAAAATTCTGTTTCAATTTCAAACCTTTAAAAAAATTTGAGTTCGAGGAGAAACAAAATAAGAAACTCTTGTCCAATAAAAATCATTTGTTTTAACCATTTTTTAGAATTATGTACAACTTCACATCTTATCAATCATCCAAATCTCATCATTGTTTTCTTTCGAACTGTAAGTTAGACCCATGTTTTTTTTCGTTTTTTTTCTTTTTTTTTTTTCAGATAATCGCTTTTTTAAATATTTTACCATAGATAGTGTATCATTTTAGACAGTGCCGTGGTCCAACTTCTTGATCAATATCCTGGACACATCAAAAGAAGAAATGTGTTCAAATTACTCAACAGTTTAATAGTTCTCAGTGTCCGAAGAGATAATGAGTGAATTTGTCAGCTAAATAAGCTTGTCCAAAATGAAAGGAAAGAAGTGAACCCTCTCGCCGCCATATATATATAATATATCATAGTATACTATATATATTATATATATATATATATACGTATTATATATATATAATGATAGTAATATATTTTGTGTGTGATTTTATATATTAATATATAAACATATATATAACTATGAATAATATAATATATATATATAATATAGTATATATATATATATCATAAATAATTAATTATAATATAATTAATTATATATATATATAATATAATAATTTATATATAATTATAATATAAATTATTTAATATTAGAAAAATGTAGAATTTTATTATATATATAAACTAATATAATTGTTGTATACAGAAGTTTTTTTTTAACATCAAAAACATAATCTATACCTTACCTGAGCGATCAGAATGAGGCGGACGAGGTCGTGGGGGGGAGGGTTGGCGGTACGGCCAATGAATCATATGGAAATATCTTGGATGTCGACAATTAATGTTTGAGGTCGTGTTGTGACCCTATACAAGGATAAATTCGAGAGAATATAACCTTGTGTTAAATTGCTAATGGATAATTCTTGAATATTAAATAGAAACTCTTAAAATTTTCTGATATTTACATCTATTAATAAATAACTGAAATTGGAAAAGAAATATACTCCTATCGCGTGGAAAATATTGCTAAGCGGTGGAATTCATACATTTGTCGCTCAAAAGACTTCTATAAATACCTTTACTTGATATATAATACTTACATCGATAAAGCAATCATGAGCAAATGTTCTTTACAGAAGGTCAGTGTTTATAAATTTTCGCGAGCTTTTTTGCTTGTTTCAGTTTATTTTTAAATTTTCCCGCCATTTTTTAAGCTTATTCCGCGACATCGTTTCGCATAATAATTCATATTATATCTTATCAATAATTTTATTTTTCAACTTGGCTTTACATTAAAGTTAATTTTACTGCTCCTTGATGTAATTTAAATGCTTTGTTAGGGTGGCAATGGTGTGTAATACTAAGGCCGTTTATAATTTATTTATAATATGATATATATAAATATTATATATTTTCTATATGGAATATAAAAATTATATATCATATTTATATTTACAATAATATATATATATATATATAGTATATATATATATATATATATATATATATTATATATATATTATATATATATAGTATATTATATTGAAATATTAAGTAATAATAGTAGTATTATTATATATAAGCATATCTAATATATTATATATATATATATATATAATATCATATAAAATATATAATACTAATATATATATATATTCATATATATATATATATATTATATATATATAAAATATTTATAAGCTTTGTTATGTCAAACACACCAATTCCACTCTCACAAAATTGGATTTAATAAATCAATGATTATAAAATACTTAATGTAACCAATGAATATAAATATTGAGCCGGTTTATTCATAAAGTTTGACATATTCTCTTTCTCATAAATAATTAAAAATAAATTGCAATAGTTATGATATAAATAAAAATTAGCAAATTTCATGGACGGTAACTATTTTAAACACTGAGACTTTGAAACAAACAATTTATATCATTGCTTTTCGATGGTAAAGTATAGTCCAATGCAATGTAAATATATTTATATGTAAGTCTTTGATGAAATATATCCAATTCGACGACATAGTACACTAGAGCAGGAAGCTTTAGCAATAATATTTGCCCTTTCCAATTTCAAGTTATTTATTAATATAATCAGAAGTTTCGTTAAAGATTAAAATTTAATTTAAAAATACATTGACAATTTACATAAGGTTCTTAAGGAATAATATCAGGTCAAACATAAATAATTTGCCGAAATTGAAAATTCAATTGATTTGGCCAATGGGTAATAAGAAATATATGGATTTTATGATATAGTAAAAAATTCTGTATAAATAAGTATATTGTATAAATTATATATACTATATATATATAAAATTTCTTATATATAATATATATATATATATATATTATATATATATATATATGTATATATATAAGTTATATATAATTATAAGTATTATAATATATATATATATAATATATAAGTATAGTATATATAGTATAGTAATAATACTATATTATATATATATTATATTATTAAAAAATATATATAGTATATTAATTATATTTTTATATTTACTATATTATAATAAGATATAATATAGATATAATATATATTATATATACTTATAATAATATATTATATACATATGGGGGATCATTTCATACTTCTCATTCTGCAAGTCTTTAAATGTTTAGCTGACCTGTAAATTTACTCCAACAGTTATAGGTCTCCAGTTGTCGCTGAAGAGAATAATGATACATTTCGTCACTAAAAACTTAAACTTGTCGTCAAAATCGAGAAGCTATGAAACTGTCCCCTATAATGTCTATTATATTATACTATATATATATAATTATATAGTATGATATAATATATATATAATTATATAAATATATATAATATATATATTTTGATGT
>JABUQX010053011.1:0-22500 GCA_015478945.1 Trachelipus rathkii
AAAGAGAGAGAGAGAGAGAGAGAGAGAGAGAGAGAGAGAGAGAGAAGAGAGAAGAGAGAAGAGAGAGAGAGAGAGAGAGAGAGAGAGAGAGAGAAGAGAGAGAGAGAGAGAGAGGAGCGCACTCTTCTCTCTCTCTCTCTCTCCACTCCGTAGATGTGGCTTTCGTGCTGATGAAATGTATGTAAGGAGAGTGTGAAGGGAACACATCTACATAACAATGGCAGTTAATGAAGAGGTGATAGTGCGACTGTGTGTGGGTTGATGGTGCAAGAAGAAATACATATTTTGAGGATGGGTATTTTGAGGATGAAGTAATAGGTAGAGTGAGAAAGTTGAAGAATGGTAAATTTGCAGGAACAGATGAAATTACAGGTGAAATGATCAAGAATGGAGGCGAGATTGTGGTTGATTGGATATGGAAGTTGTGTAACAAAGCGTTTATGGGGGGTATATTTTCGAAGGATAGGAGACCAGTAATAGTACCATTACATAAGAGTAAGGAGGGGTATGGGAAACTGTAGGAACTATAGGGAAATTAGTTTAAAAATTATTGAGTGTTGTAAGAAAAATATATGCTGGTATTTTGGTGGAAAGTGCGTCGAATGACTGAGAGACTGATCGGCGAATAACAAAGTGCAGTTAGAAGTGGTAGAGGATGTGTAGATCAGATTTTCACTTTGAAACAAATGATTGAGAAAATGAAAGAAGAAGAATAAATTGTATTTAGGTTTTATGGACTTAAAGGGAAGCTCTGTGGCAGGTGTTAGTGATACATGGTGTTGGTGGTAGGCTTTTGAATGGAATAAAAAGTAATTTACTGACGTGTTAGGTGTGAAGAGAATTAATAAAGTTGAAAAAGAATGGTTAATATTAATAGTAGAGTGAGAAAGGGATGTCTTCTTGATTATTTATTTTGTATATGGATAAGGTGATGAAAGAATTGGATGTAGGTGTGGTACGGAAAGGTGTTATAATGATGTAATGATGGAGAATGGAAGGGAGTGGAGGGTCCCATGTTTATTGTACGCAAATGATTTGGTTTTGTGTGGCGAATCTGAAGAGTTTACGATTAATGGTAGAGGTGTTTGGCTGGGTGTGTAAAAGGAGATGCTGAAGTTAAATGTAGATAAAGTAGGTTGATGGTAGTAAGTGAAGAGAGTTCCACGGTGTGAAATCATGTTGGATGTGGAGCAATTGGAACAAGTTTTTTTTCTTTTTTGAGTTTAAAAATCTAGAATATATGTTGGATGAATAGGGAACGGATGATACCGAGTGTTGAAGGAAAGTTGTGAATGGTAGGAAGGTGGCTGGTGCAATTAAATCCTTGGTGGATGCAAAGGGACTAAGTCTCGAGTGTGCTAGGGTTTTGCATGAGGGTATGTTGCCATCAGTGTTAATGTATGGCAGTGAAACTATGGTATGGAATAAGATATATAGATCTAAAGGTAGCAACTGTTCTGATGGATAATCTTAGTGGCGTGTTTAGGTATGAGAAGATTGATAAAATGAGGATGAACGCATCAAAGGGAGTATGTTCGGCCGCTGAAGAAACGGCGTGGAGAATAAAAGAGACTATATTGAGATGGTTTGTCCATATGGAAAGGATGGATGATTGTCGGTTGGTTAAGCGATGTACAATGGTGATTTTGCTAGGAATTGACCGATGGGAGACTGAAGAAAAAGTGGACTAAGTCAGTAAAAGAATGCCTGAAGAAAAGGAATGTGAATTTGGCAGAGATGAGAAGGTCCATAACAGTGAAACACAATGATATTATAGTGTCAAGGTGGTTAAGAAAACACATATAAAAGTTAAAAATAGAAGTTATCTAAAATAAAGATTAAAATAATAATATAATTAACAAATATAATATAATAATAATAATAATAATAATATAATAATATAAAAAAAAAAAAAAAAAAAAAAAATAAAAAAAAAATAATTTTTTTTTTTTTTTTTTTTTTTTTGAGTGGATGTACAGGGATCTCCACAGCACACAAGAATGCGGCTAGACCGTGTTAGCAAACTAACGACAGGGGAAATCCCTAACGAAACGAAAGAGGAACAAGCCTGAGATGGTTAGATCTTATACAAGTTATTCAGTTCCAATAGGAAGGCAAAAACGCGATCACTACGTAAGTGAGATGATTCGGATAAGATGTGCTGAAGGCGATGCTGAAGAGGTATAGTTAGCGTGTCAGGGAAAAACTTGCTTCGAAGGGGCGCGATGGCCACGCAATCCACAAAGAGATGAACGACTGTGAGTGGACAATTGGAGGAGCAAAATGGACGGGTAGGGGGATCCCCCTGCGACATAAGAAATCCATGGGTGAGATTGGTACGACCCATACACAATCGAGCCAGGACCACCTCCAGGATGCGACTCCTCCTACTAGATGAAGACCACCGGCCAAGGACGGGTTGGACATTCCGATGTTTGGCCACACGAGCATCCTCCGCCCAACATGACTGCCAGAGAGAGGAAGCCCCGACGCAAAGAGATGGAGAAATCTGTAGCAGGGAAATGGCCCACGCACAGCAGGAGGAAGGTAAGGGGCAATTGACACCCTGTGTGCAGCCGCCCATGTGGCCTCCCCAAATCGGCCCGTTCGTTGACCAGGAACAAACCACACATGGGAGGGAACCCAACAGAACTCAATGTTGCGGTTCTGCGCAAGCAAAAAGCAGAGGGACTGTTGAATGGCACAGACCAAAGGGTTTCGGGTTGACCGTCAAGCAACGCCTGGAGGGCGCTTCGAAAATCGGAAAGATGGTATAATTACCCCCACGGGCAAGGTACTGATCCTGTTCACCCGCCATGGACATTGCTATTAGTTCAGCTGAAAAAAAAAACAAACAAATAGGGTGGAAGGGTATGGGATACAGTGATTTTCCCGAAACACAGCTGAAGCTCCCACCCCTTCCTTCGTCTTTGGAACCATCGTGTAAACCCCTATAGAGTCCGCTATAAGACCTTCCGCGTGAGATACAAGAAATCCCCTCAAAAATTCAGCCACGGGTGTGCCCTCCGACTTATCAAAAGACTGGATCCCACTGCAGAGGCAGGGGGCGCGTAGAAGTACCCACTGTGAACGGGTAAGAGGTAAAATCAAATTGATGACCGCTCGCTGAGGAGGTCGAGGAAACGCGGAAGATGGAAAGTAATCAACCCCCAGCAAACTGCCAATAAGCAGGATTGTTGTGGACACACTCAAATAGAGAGGAAAACGCAGAGGAAGCAGAGACCTGAATACGGAAGAATAAGCACATGAGATGTTCTCAAAGCAGGGAGAGGAACATAACAACAGCATCCACTTACAGGCTCTCCCATGGCGAAGATCTAAAGGCCCCTTTGATATCCTCAGACCCTCTTTCTGAATTGGATCAAGAAAGCAGAAGATATGATACTGGAACGTCTGCCGCATACTTTGTAAAGGCATAGTCCAGTTTAGCTCATACCACCATTATTGAAAGATGTGGCATGGTTTTTCTGTCCGCACCCCAAGTTGTAGAGGTGAGGTTCATAAGATGTTCAATGAGCGGCGGCGGTTAGTTTTGAGATGAGTATTGTGAATGAGATAACATGACTTTCATCGAGCAACAAACCTAAGAATCTCACCACGGTACAGGTTTAATACAGGAGGCAACTGAATTCGTCCTCCACGTCGATACTTTTTTTTCGAAAGAGCACGGCTTTCGTTTTCGACGTGGAGAATTTGTAGCCACGTGCAATACACCAAGATGTTAACCCCGTCGATGGGTAGCTGAAGCACCATACAAGGAAGTTTTGTACTAGGATGTACAGATTACGACAATCCACATAGAGAAAGCATCGGATCGTGCTCGGGATATTATCGACGACCTCATTAAAACCTATCGCGAAAAGTAAAACACTCAATACAACACAAAATCAAAACAAAACAAAATATAACAACTACACTGCACTGCGGTACCCCTTCGTCCAGGACAAAACGCCTCGACAGCGTGGCACCACAATAATAATAATAATAATAATATATAAATAATAATAATAATAATAATAATGATAATAATAATAATAATAATAATAATAATAATAATATAACTAATTATAATTATAATAATAATATATTATAATAAATAATATATATAATAATTTTTAAAAATATCCATAATAACCTTTATTTCTTTATAACTATGCAATAATTATTCCATCCACCGAAGGAAACTTTGACATAATAAGTTTTCCAAAGAATTCTTCTTCTGCTCTGTTCAAAATGTACCTCTCTCTGAGTCTGAACCCTTTTCAGCTATTTTCTTTGATAATGAACAAACATTTCTTAGAGTCATAAATATCTGTAAGAGAACTGTCTTATTATAATAATAATAATAATAATAATAATAATAATAATAATAATAATAATAATAATAATAATAATTAATATTAATAATAATAATAATAATAATAATAATAATAATAATAATAATAATAATAATAATAATAATAATAATAATAATAATAATAATAATAATAAAGAAAAGTAATGTTTCTGCACTCAATCATTTGTTTCTAACTTGAGTCGAAAGTAATAAGAGAAATGAATTAAAATATCTTCACATGTTGAGGGCTTGACTTTTTTTCCCAATCATTCAAAGGTTTGTATGATATTTGTTGACCTGAATCTTCGTCTCACATGGGATTCCTTCTTTATTTCTCCCACCATTTTTATTGGATACTGGTTTTAATTATTCTTCAATTTTAATGCTATATGATGAAGCAAAGTTTGTTCCACTATCAGGAAGGATCTGAAAACGATCAAATGGTTTATATAAACTTACATTGGGACAGGATTCAACTAAAATAAGTGATGCACCATAGAGAGATGTGGGTTGAAATCTCATCCCTAATGAACCTCTTCCCTAATGGAGAATTTTTTGATAATATTCACTTATTAGATTTAGAAACTGAGTAAATAATTTATATTTGTATCTTCATAGGCAATGTAACTTTTAGCAATATAATAAAAGTAAAATAATAACAATGTTTTTCTTTAGGACATTACTGATAAATTCAAAAGTTATAAAGTTGTTGAAGTTACTCTATAATAAAATACACAAGTAAAATAGTTTGAAAATATTATACTAATATAACAATTTAAAGCAGTAGTATAGCTTCGGCTTTTGAATGGCATTCATATATTGTATGTTATAAGATCTGCTTAACAGTTAATTTACATACAGTATTAATATTTCAGAAAAACATTTTCTATCAATTTTAAACATACTATGGCTGAAGAGATGGAAACTGAAAAGCAATAACGTCAGATTGAGACTTGCAAAATGACTGTAACTCTGGCATAGTCAAAGTGGGATATACATTATGTGCATCGCTATTACATAATCAAGAAAAAGTGTGTTAAAGATCAATTATGGGAAGCAATCTAGTTTGAAGACTAAAGATAAACTTTTTCACTTAGGAACCGACTACTAACCATAAAAGAATTGATTTAAGACTTTATTAGTAGTTGGCTATCACAGTCAACCCACTTTTAATTTTGTAAATCCAATGATGATCAAAATAGGTAAAGGAAGTTTATTATATAAATTTTAAGAACTTTCAAATTTTATTTTAAATAAATAAATAATATAATAATAATAACAATAATAATAATTAATAATAATAATAATAAATAATAATAATATAATATAATTAATCAATAATATAATAATAAAATAAATAATAATAATCAGAATTCCAATTGGCGCATAAACTCGATTTTATATTCCTTTAAAACCTCTCTGTGTTTTAATTTTCGCAGAACTGAAGAAGTGCGGACAAGAATCTTATCAATTATGGGTTATTACTGGAAGAATAATAGATAGTTGTTAATAGTTTGTATAGAGTGGTAGAGGGGTTTGTGGGATCAAATTTTTACATTGAAACAAATGACTTGAGAGGATAATGAGGGAGAAGAAAAAATAAATTGTATTTAGGTTTTGGATATTGCAACAGACATATGATAGGATTATTAGGGAAGCCCTACTGGCAGGTGTAGTAATATGGTGTTGGTGGTAGCTCTTGAATGGAATCAAAAGCTTTTTTTTGTCGATAGTGAAGCGTGTGTAAGAATAAATAGAGTGGAAAGTGAATGGTTAAATATTAATAGTGGAATGAGGTAGGGATGTGTTATGTCTCCAAGTCTATTTAATTTGTATATAGATGGGGGATCAAAGAATTAAAGCAAGATGTGGCAGAGGAAAGTGATGAATGGATATAAAAGGGAAGAATCTGAAGAAATTTTGGAATGATTGGTAGAGGTGTTTAAAAGGAGGGATTTGAAAGTAAATGCGGATAAAAGTAAGGTGATGGAGGTGTGAGAGGGGAGTCGGCGGAGGGAAATCATGTTGGATGGTGAGCAATTAAGTTTACACCCCCTCCTAGATTAGGGCTCAGCAAAAGAGCGATGGTGTTTATCTGTAAATAATAATAATAAAAAAATTAGAACAAGGATCTGAGTTTAAATATTTAGGCTATATGTTTGATGAAAAAGGAACGGATGATGTAGAGTGTATAGTAGGAAAGTTGTCAATGATAGGAAGGTGGCTGGTGCAATTAAATCCTAGGGTTCTGCATGAGGATATGCTGTTCCCGGTGTTAATATATAGTAGTAAAACTGTGGTGTGAAATAAGCGGTATAGATTTCCGGTGCAATCTGTTCAGACGGATAATCTTAAGGGCGTGTTAGGCGCGAGAAGAATTGATAAATGATGAATGAATGTATTAGGGAGTTGTGAGAAGTAAAGAAAGGCGTAAATGGAGAATAAATGAGAGTGTATTAAGATGGTTTGGTCATATGGAAAGGATGAACTATATTGGTTGGTTAAGCAATTAAGGATTTAATTAAAGTGGTCAGTTTGCTGCGAAAAGCGGATTGAGTCAGTAAAAGACTGTCTGAATGAAACGAATGTGAGTTTACATGAGGCGAGAAGAAAGGTGATAATGGAGTTGAATGGAGGGGTTTTATGTAGGGGGTAGGTTGTGGGCCAACCTGGGCCAGGGTGAGCCCTACACTTGACGATATGCCATAGTGAGGGAAACGTCGCGGTCCCGTGAAGCTCTAGGGGGTGGATTTTCTGACTGCGCGAGTTCTCACTAATAGGTATAAACGGGGCGGTAAGGCTGGGATTTCCTTTTTCGACGTGTGTCATATTCTTCTTCTTACTACTTTTCTTTTTCCGATGCATGTCACGCACCCTTACCCCCCAGTCTTGGGGAGGAAAAGGAAGATGGTAAATAATTAATAATAAATATATAATGATGATGATGATGAGGAAAAAGAAAACTTAGAAAAAGTAATGTTGCCTGCACTCTTAATCACCTCTTGTTTCTAAACTTGAGTAAAAAGTAATAAGAGAAATGAATTAAAAAACCTTCACGTGTTGAGGGCTTGACTTTATTCCCCAATCATTTCAGGTTTTATGATGTCATTGTTTGACTTGTTCTTCGTCTAACATGGATTCCTTCTTTATTTCTTCTTTTTCATCTGGAATATCTAGATACCATTTCATCTAATTCTTCAATTTTAATGCTAAATGGAGAAGCAAAGTTTGGTTCCACTATTAGGAAATAATTGAAAATGAACCAAAGGGTTTATAGCTTTATTGGGGTAGGAATTCAACTAAATAAGTGAATCCACCATAGAGAGAATGTGGGTTGAAATCTCGTACGTAATAAACCTCTTCGCTAATGGAGAATTTTTCTGTTAACATTCACTTGTTAGATTTAGAAATTCAGTAAAATTTATATTTGTATTACATTTTATTAATATACATTATATCAGATTATAAAAGTGAAATAAAACAACGTTTTTCTTTAGGACATTAAATATTAATAAGAATTGTTGATAATCTTAAAAAAAATACACTAGTAAAACACAGTTTGAAAATGCTATATATACTAATATACAAGAATTTAAGGCAGTAGTATAGATTCAGTGTTTGAATGGCATTTATATATTGTATGTTATAAGATCTGTTTAACAGTTAATTTAATATTTATATATTTTATTAACATTTCATGCGAACATTTTCTATCAATTTTAAACATAATAGGGTTGAAGAGAAGGAATCTGTAAAGCGCTAAGGCCACAACCAAAGACTTGCAAAATGATTGAAACTCTGGCATAGTCAAAGTGGGATGTTATGTGCGTCGCAATTATATAATCAGCAGTAAAAAGAATGCAAGTAGACTTTTATATGTAGGTGTATCACATCTACTGCCTTTTTTTTTTTACAATCACTTTATGGCCATATTTAATATGGATTGTTTACTTTTTAAGAATTTTCAAAATTTTATTTCCCATTTAAAAAAAAAAAAAACACTTATCGAACTTTCAATTAGGGTAATTGCCGATTTAAAATTACTTTAACTCTGTGTTTAATTTCAAAAGTTCTCTGAAGAAGTGCAGATGATTTTCTTTCAAGTAATGAGTAATATATAAATAGGCAGAGGTGGCACTACCGCTCTTTAAATCCGCGGCCTAGTTCCGCTCCGAGCGGACTACCAGAATAGGTGCGGAGACGTCAGGAAATTAGCGGACTTGCAGTGCGAATCAAAAGAAAGTCTCCGCTCTTTTGTTCCGCACCTTTTTGAAAAATGAAAGTATAGTTTACTTATTAAGAATTCTTATTGGATATAATAAATATAGAGTTTTATTAATAAGTTTATAACTAATTATACTTTTAGTCTAAGACTTATTGTTTTTAATATTAAACCATCTTTAATAATCTCCATACTTTGACAGGACCTATATAATAAATAACATTAAATTGATTTTATAGACTGAATGGGCTATTACCCTCATCATCATTTAATTAAATTATATTATTTACTATAATCAGTGATCTGTAATCAATAATGTGTAAAAACCCTATATATAATATATATATCTATATATATACATTATATATTATATATATTATATATTAATATTATATATATATATATATATATATATATATATTATATATATATATATATATATATATTATATATTATATAATATAGTATATATTATATATATATATATATATATATATAGTATTTAGTATTGAAACCTTTTGTGAAGTCGACAACGATTATTCACGCGGAAGATCGTGCGGACTTGCAATGGCGGGGTTTGATGGCTGAATAGTGCGGAGGAGCGTTAGTGGACTACGTTTTTTCGAGGTGCGAAGGTGCGTTAGCGGACTACCTCTAAATGAGGGGGTGCCTACCTCTGCTAAATAGACTAGTAGATAGTTATAATACTAATAGCATTACATGAATGATGCAACAGTTTGAAGGGCAGAAAGTGTTCGCAAAGTTGGAAAGAGTTGGAGAATTGATAAGGCAAAATACTCTAGATTTCATATTTTCAAGAAGAGTTGTATGAGGGGAAACATCCCAGATGTGTGAGGCATAATCCACTTAGGGGCGAACAACTTCCCTAGGATGAACAAACAATTGGATTAATGTGAAGAAATTCTGAAGGAGACTCAGAACACCCAAACCATTAGTGGGTTGTATAGAAAGAGAAAATAATTGATCCTTCTATTTCTAAGGAAGATCGTATGAAATAGAAACACAAAGAGTATTAATGACAAATGAAAAGATGTTTTGTTGAAGAATATGTCAAGTAAGAAGGTGAAGGAATTGAGTTTTTGAGACATTGAAAACAACCATGTTGTCTCTGCCCCAATTAGAACTTAGAAGTATGAGGATGATCAGATTTTAGTAGTTGTTCCAATGGGATCCTTCGAGCATCTGTTATTTTTTGATGTTGGACCAGTGGGACATCTTTCAAAATGAAAGGTGGAGTTATTATATCAGTTTAAGAGAAGATAGGTGATGAAATGACACACAAAGAATATCATTTATGAAAAGCAGAAAAGATAAATTTAAAGAATATAAGTTACAATAGAATGACAAGAAAGAAAATCTGAAAATACATTACAGAGAGAAGGATGGATATTGAAGAGGGAAGATCTGAAATAAAGGCTTTGTAACAAACACTAACTATCAATGGGTTTCAACATTTCTACAACCACAGCAAAAGATTCATTGTTTTGCTGAAGAGCAAATGACCAAGAGTCACAGAATTGTGAAAAAATATCATCAGTAGAGTGATCATTACAAAGGAAATTAGAAGAATTAAGGTTTCCAAATCTTCCTATTAAGGATAGATATGAAAACTTTGGAAAGAATCGAGATTGAAGCGATAAGACAATAATTAGAGGGTCGACAGGGGTCCACCCTTTTTTTCATGTAGGATGAATGAATGGAATGAATAACTCTTCTATCAGGAAGGAAAGAAAGAAATTACAGACCAAGATGAAAGAGTTTACGAAAGAGGAGGAAATGCTTAGAAGCAGAAGTTTTGAGAACCACAGGAAGAGTATGTTTAGGACGATAGACCATATATATACCTTTACTGCCCCTGCCACCCTTTATGGGAAGCAGGTAGTCCTAAGAAACTCTGCCACTTGGACAAGCTTGACCCAGAGGTCTTTCATTAATGAGAAGGTGCAAGCGCGCCTGTAAAGTTCAATGGTGGCCAATTAAGCATTAGGTGTTTAGTGTCATCCAGGTCAGAAATAAAGATATCGTTGACAGCTGGAAAAGGGTGCTTTATTAATTCTATATGGTGCTGGTATTTTTGGAGGGAGGGATGGTGCCCAGAATGGAGACAGGAAAATGTTGTGAGAGCTTTGCAGTTCAAGGATTGTTCTGCATTTGAGATTTCTGGTGGGCATGTTTGAAGAATAGTGTTGTTTGGATATGTAGAGATAATCTTTTAGGTTATATGCGAAGAAATGGCTTTATGATGGCGTTAGGAGGCAGAGGATTATTTGTTGTAGATGTTTAAATAGTGTATTGAAGGTGTGTTCTTGTTTGCTCTTGGTATTGGTGGTTGCTGGAGTGCAAAGTGCAGTGGGTGGTCTGTTTATAAAGATTTATTATATAGTTGACAGTCAATAATGTCTAAGTGGTCATTTAAGGGGAGTATTTTTGTTTCAGATTGGAGGTTATGAGTGATTGTATTGGGAAGGCAGCCTCTTATTATTCTTAGTGCCTTATTTTGTGTTATTCCCAGCTTATTTTTATTGGATTTTGAGAGTATGGAAGCGCAAGCAGTTGTTGCATAGTTTAGTATGGGATGGATATATTGTGTATTAAACTATTGTAAGGTTTTCATTATTTCCAAATTATGTCCGGGTTAAACCACACACAGCAGCTACATACTTACACACCACACACTCCCACACACACACACACACACACACACACACACACACACACACACACACACACACACACACACACACACACACACACACACACACACAAACATACAGATTCAATTTAAAAATACAAAAAAACAGAAGAATGTTTTCTAGTATAATAATTAATGAGGTTCATTTATACAGGTACGTATAAATATACTATTAATATCTAATATATAATATATATATATTATATATATATTTATTATATATATAATATATATATGATATATATTATATATATATATATATATATATATATATATATATATATATAATTTATATACTATATATTATATATTAAATATATATATATATATTATATATATATATGTTATAATATATATATATAATATTATAATATATATATATATATATTATATATTATGTATATTATATATATAGTATATATTTTATATATATATATATATATATGTATTATATATATATATATATATATATATATTATATATATTATAATATAATATATATAATATATATATATATATATCTATATTTTATAATATTCAATTTTGCCGCCATTAACCCGCAATCTGTTCGCCATAATAGTGTATTGAAGGTGTGTTCTTGTTTGCTCTTGGTATTGGTGGTTGCTGGAACGCAAAGTGCAGTGGGTGGTCTGTTTATAAAGACCATATAGTTGACAGTCAATAATGTCTAAGTGGTCATTTAAGGGGAGTATTTTTGTTTCAGATAGGAGGCTATGAGTGATTGTATTGGGAAGGCAGCCTCTTATTATTCTTAGTGCCTTATTTTGTGTTATTCCCAGCTTATTTTTATTGGATTTTGAGAGTATGGAAGCGCAAGCAGTTGTTGCATAGTTTAGTATGGGATGGATATATTGTGTATTAAACTATTGTAAGGTTTTCTTTATGTCCAAATTATGTGCCGATTAAATTTGTGGAACTCTTGAGGTGATGTTGTTAGTGTGGTGTAACTGTAATGAATGTGTAAATGTGAATCATAGTATGGTTTTTCATGTAGGGGAAGTCGGCTGTTCGCAAGTTAAAAAGTTAGGTGTGTACTGGATTCTCCTCTATCTGGGGTGAGAAATGAAGCAGTCATTCGATTAAGCGTTTGCCATTGTTCAAATTAGGTAATATACTGTTATAAGTCACGGCATATGCTAAGTATTAATAAACTCTGTGATGTGATGGTTAGGTGATCTGCATAGTAGTGATGCAGGTAACATCCGCATCCGCGGAGCATCTGCACATTATTAAAGATCTGCATCCGCGCTTTGCCCTGCGGATGTTGCGCAGATATTTATTGTCAAGATTTGATAAAGAATTTTATAATGAAAATACTTAAGATGAATCTGAAAATGAAATTGAAAATGAGCTGAAGGCAATTCAAAAACGGCTTGATATTCCATATCTTACTGTTTTCAAAGACATTCCAACTCGCTGGAATAGTACATGTCATATGATGGAAAGAATGGTATCGCTCAGAGAACCTCTTGCTTTGTACGCCAGTTTGTATTCCAAAGTTAACATTCTTACTAATATGGAAAATGACATCATATCACATTAAGCTATTGAAACCATTTGACGAAATTACAAAAATCTGGCGGCTCTATGTATTTCTGTCTCATCTTCAAATGAAAATGATGCCTGTTTAAAAAGAATGAAAGATATAATAAAACTAGAGCTAGAAAAATGCTTTGGTTCTGTGGAAATTAATGACCTTCATTCTATTGCAACTTACTTAGATCCCCGTTATAAAGGCAAGTTTTTTTTTTGTAACAATGTTAGAACAAGTTAAATCGTCACTTTGTGTTGCAGTTGAAAAACTACAATCTGAACAGTCTATTAATTCGCCACCCATTAAGAGGAAAAAATGAAATCTACAGACCCAACACCTTCTACAAGCAAATCAATAACAGATTCACTGGAAGAATTTCTACAGTCCAGTAGTGATGAAGAAACACACGCATTACCAAAAGATGTAGTGCAAATGATTGAAAACTATCACCAAGAAAAGTGACTAGATACAAATGATGATCCTAAGAATAAATGGTGTCAAAAGTGATTGGTTTAATATTAATAGCGGAGTGAGTCAGGGATGTGTTATGTCTCCTTGGTTATTCAATTTGTATTGGATGGAGTTATGAAAGAATTAGAGATGGGGGTGGCAGGAAATGGTGTTAGAATGATGGAGAATGGAGGCGAGTGAAGGGTGCCCTGCCTGTTATATGCGCGACATCAATATTTAATGAGAGAATAAACAGAACAAGAATACAATCACAACTAATGAAAACAGAGTCTGGTTTTGTGTGGTGAATCTGAAAAGAGTTTGAGAGGATTGGCAGAGAGATTTGGCAGGGTGTGTAAAAGGAGGGGTTTGAAAGTAAACATAGATAAGACTAAGGTTATGGTTGTGAGTGAGGAGAGTCCACGTTATATGAGGGTATATTGTTACCTGTGTTAATGTATGGTAGTGAGACTATGGTCTGGAATAAAAGGTATAGATCTAAAGTTCAGTGTGTTCAGATGGACAATCTTAGGGGCGTGTTAGGTGTGAGAAGAATTGATAAAATGAGAAATGAACGTATTTGAGAGTTATATGGTGTGAAGAAAGGGGTAAATGATAGAATAAATGAAAGTACATTGAGATGGTTTGGTCATGTGGAAAGGATGGATGACAATCGGTGGGTTAAGCGGATGTATAGTGATGAGTGTTCTGGATATCGACCGGCTGGGAGACCGAAGAAAAAGTGGATTGAGTCATTAAAGGAATGTCTGAATGAGAGAAATGCGAGTTTGGTAGAGGCGAGAATAAAGGTGCATAATAGGAGTGTATGGCGGGGTTTTGTGAGGGGGGTATGGTTGTGGCCCACCTGGGCCAGTGGATAAACAATACACTTGACGATATCCATAGTGAAGGTCCGTCGCGGTTCCGTGAAGCTCTAGGGTGGATTTTCTGACTGTGACAAGTTCTCACTAATAGGTCTAGAGGGGGCGGTAAGACTGAGCTTTCTTTTCGACTTGTGTCATATTCTACTATTTTTCTTTTCCGATGCATGTCACACACCTTACCTTGGGGAAAAAAAGATGATATATATATATGTAGGTTATATATATATATATATATACATATATACATTAGTTATATATATTATTATTATTATAGCATAGTATATATATATATATATATATATAGCAGTTATAGTATATATATATATATATATATATATATATATTATATATATATATATATATATATATATATATATATATATATATATATATATATATATATATATATATATATATATATATATATAGATATATATATATGTAATTTTTCGTAGAAGACAGAAGTAACTAACTGTATATTGTATAACCAACTTAATGTAGCCTATGATAACATAACTCTCCAGCTACTTTCCATGAAAATATATTTAGTTTGAAAAGAAATATACCCCATATATACATATATATATATATATATGGTATTATTATTATTATATTACAAAGAGTTAGTTATATATTATTATATTATTATTGTTATTGTTATATATATATATATTATTATTATTATTATATATATATATACATAGATATATATATATATATTTTATTAGTTATTATTTGGTATATATATATATACATATTATTATATTATATTAGGTTATATTATATATATATATATATATATAAGAAGAAGATATATATATATATATATATATATATATATATACATATATATATATTATATATATATATATATATGGGGCCCAAATTTAAATTTTGCGGGAGGGCCCGACACCCTATGCCACCACTTCATATTATTATTATATATTATTATTAAAGATAGTATATAGAGTATATATTGTTACTACAGGATATTGAAGAGATATATTATGCATATATTATTATTATTATTATTATATATTATTGTTATTATTATTAGTTATTGTTATTGTTTTTGATATTATTATTATTTTTATTATTTTTCAAATCTTTATATTATTATTATAATTATTATTATAATAATATTATTATATATATTACTAATATTATATTATTTACTATTATTATTACATATATATTATATATCTATTAATATTTATATTATTGTTAGCATATTATTAGCTACATATATACATGATATATTGTTATTGTTATATATATATTATTATTATTATATATATATATATATATATATATATATATATATATATATATATATATATATATATATACATATATTTGATTTAAAAAGTGTGTGAGAGTGTAATAGTCGAAAAAAAAAATTGGTCAGGGAAAGTCAGGGAAACGTTTTAAGATATGCTGAAAGTCAGGGAAATTCCAAAAAAGTCAGGGAAATTTTAAAATTTCAAAACATATGAAGAATGATCCATGGACCAAGTTGCATATTTTTGATATATTTTTTTCCTTACTGTATAATTGTGGAATAAGAGATGTATTTGATAAGTGAATGAAAAGGATGGGCGAGGAATGACATTCCATAAATCTCCTTCTATCCTGTTTCTTTCTATTTTAGTTCACTATTACCTACTATTCTTCCTATTCTGTTCGTAGAGGTTGTTCCAAGTTCATAGTTTTGATTGAAGGTGATTTTTGTATGGATGTGTTTTAGACTGTATGACTTATGACTTAATCTGTTTATATCTTTTTCTTTTTAGGGATTTATACTTTTTGAGGTGTTTTTTTTTTTTTGAGGTTTGATGAAGTGATTTTGGATTTTTTTTTTGGTGTTTATATTTTTTTTTTTTATAATATTTCAAACAAAAAAACTAACTTTAACGACCAGTGGTTGGACGTCAAACTGAACCCACAGTTTATCAGGTGATTGGGTAAAGGACCTGATAGTTCCAAGGCATACTGTAAAGTATGTAAAAAGAACTTTGATCTATCTAACATGGGACGCCAAGCCGAAGTTTCACATTCAAGAGGGGAAACTCATTTGAATTTAATCAAAACTTGGCAGGACCAACCATCATTGAAAAACTTTTTCGTTATGTGTTCTAATAATACAAATATTAGTGAAAGTGTATGCACTGAAAATTATGCCATTCCATCAACTTCTAATCATACTCAACCGATTGTAAATGACCCTGAGTGTTCTATTAATAACCAACCAAAATCAGTTTATCAATCAGTTTCATCTTTTTTGCATTAAAGATGATGTTACAGGATCTGAAATACTATGGGCATTAAAGGTGGTGGATGATAAAATGTGCAGATATAGGAGAAACATTTAAATTAATGTTTCCAGATAGTGCGGTAGCTTTAAATTTTAAAATGGGGCCAATGAAATGTAAATATGTGATTAACCATGGACTTGCTCCCTATTTTTCTAGAAAGCAAAAGCACAATACACTCTACTTTGCAGTGAAGCTCATTCTACCCTTGAATTAAAATTCAAAATATTTTTGGATGGTGATTGTCTTTCTAAGAGACTTGATTAGTTTTTTTTTTCTATAGTACCTGGGAATCAATGTTATGTGGAATTGTGGCAAATTTTAGAGGAGAATCTGAAAGAACATAGTCTGATTTCTCAAAGAACAGTGCACAATGCTATAAGATCTCATGAAAGTATTCATAAAGTTCCTATCACTCAAAAAAATGTTGACAAATGTAAGAGCTGCCCATAGGAGATATGAAGAACATCTCAAAGAGTCAAAACAGAACCAAGAAGAAGAAGATAATAAAAAGGTTGAAAAAAGAAAATTATCCATACAGATCTATAAACTTGAAGAGCAGAGAAAGATGTTAAAACTGAAAGCTTTGACAGAAGAAGATGCTATAAAATCAAAAATTCAGATGCTTGAGAAGAAAAAGTTAACCTAAATCTCCCCATTTAGAACTTTTGTGATCACAGTGGACGTTATTCACCTAGTCCATTAATGTAAGCTTTTAATTTATTTCCTTTTTGTATAAATAAAACTGTTTACTTTTGGAAAAATAAAAAGGAGTGCGTTGGAGGGCTATGGGGAAGGTATAGGCTGATTACTAAAAAAATAAAATATTATTTTAAATTCATCCATGATGATGAACAGTTTCTAAAGTAAATTTTCAATAATTTAATGTATGAACTGAGTAAATAGGCTGCAATAATGATTAATAGATATTTTATACGCCAAAAGTAACAAACACGCTGGTCAGGGAAAATTTGCGGATTTGGTCAGGGAAAGTCAGGGAAATCAAATTCAAAATTTCAGTGTGAACCCTGTATATATATGCATATATAAAATATATATATATAAATATATATATATATATATATATATATATATATATATATATATATATATATATATATATATATATATATATATATATATATATATATATATATATATATATATATATATATATATATATATATATATATATATATATATATATATATATATATATATATATATATATATATATATATATATATATATATATATATATATATATATATATATATAGCTAGTACTACCGATACCATGGTATCGGTATCGGTATCAGTATCAGTGGTATTGGTCGAGATTTTTGAGGTATCGTATCAGGAATTTTGAGAGGAAGAAAGTGCATCGGGTATCAGTAAAATTTTTGCCATACCCTTATCCCATACCACAGATCTTTTGCGCCTTAATTTAATTTCTATATATATATGTTAGCATATATATATATATATATATATATTGGTTATTGGTTGGTTACATACTGGGTTATATTGTTATATATAAATATAAAGGAAAGTTACATATACAGTTGTTGGTTACTAAGTTATTGGCTAAGGCTATATTGGTTGCTATAATATACATATATATATATAACTATATAGCTATATATATATATATGAAAGTTGGCTAAGGTTGCTATATATATATATATATATATATATATATATATTATATATATATATATATTTCATATAAGCTAGTGATGGACGATTATGAATTTTTTGCCGATGACGATGACGATGACGATAGGCTAAATTCCTCACCGATGACGATGACCATGACGATGACGACACTGGCAACCTTTAATTCTCTCTCTCTCTCCTCTCTCTCATATATACAGTAAGGCAGTGTATGGTATTATGGTGGAAAGTATAATAAGGTTGTTGTTGAGCAGCAGCAAGGTATATATATATATATATATATATATATAGAGCATATATTATATGTAGTTATATATATATATATATATATATATATATATGGTATATTATATACAGGCATATATTTACAGTCAGGGGGTTCAACCTCCCGAAATTATTTTAGAGATGATCAAAATTTTTGATACCTTAATAATAATAATAATAATAATAATAATAATAATAATAATAATAATAATAATAATAATAATAATAATAATAATAATAATAATAATAATAATAATAATAGTTAATCAATGAAAATGAAAAGTATTTATTAATGGAAATGAGGAGACATATTTGTGGTCTGTAACGATTTCATAGGTCAAGTGGCTGTTCCTCATACATGTATAAAATATTTAGACCAGGGATTTAATGTTTCCAAGTTTGCAGATTATCAAATTGGCTACCCTAAAAGGAATAATGATGAATGGCAAGATTTAAAAGATAAGGGAGGGAAATGTAATCGCTGATGGATGAGTGCGGTTCATTCCTTCTTCAGCTAAATTTTTCTTTCATTCATTCCTTCCAAAACTAAATCTTTCTTTCCTCATAATCCATGGTTCGGATCGTGCTTGTTCTCTGGCCATTCATGCTAGAGACAGTGCAGGGGAAATTCTCGTTCTCCTATCACTCGCTAATTTTCATTCAGCTAGAAATCGTTGCAGAGGTACTCTTCGACGCTGGCTTTTATCAAAGGAAAGTGCGCTAACCTCCTTGGTTCTCTTACTGACAAATCTTTCATCTCTAGCAACTTCTGTAAATCTGCCTTTCCTCCTCTTATTCGATCTGATTATTGTGTTGGTAATTCTCCAACTGAAAAGGCTAATTTTCCGCCCCTCGCTCAACTATATTCTCTATGTCTCAATACTATCCCTTTCCCTCAGTGTTTGAAAGCTCTCACATGTCCAACCTATTCGAAAAAAGAAAGCCACTCTGATCCTTCTAAATATCGCCCTGTACTCCTTTTCACTTGTATTCTATCTAAGATCTTTGAAACCCTTTTAACTCACTTCTTAGATCATCTGGAAACTGACCTGATCGCCAGTACGGCTCTCGTTGCACGGTCTACTGGCGATATACATTCCTATCTAACCGATTTATGGTCTTTTTAGGAACTAGGGTGAGACTTGCGTGGTGGCGCTTGACATAATCCAAATCATTTGACCGAGTATGGCACGCCTCACTGCTCTCCAAGCTCCCTTCCTTGGGTTTCCTCCTCTTCTCTTTGCTTACTTATGTTTAGCTTTCTTTAAATCAGTCATCAGCTGTTGTTGATGGGGGGGCGACTCTTCTTTCGTCAATAGTGGTGTTTCTTAGGGTTCTGTCTTATCTCCTACTTTATTCCTACTTTCATTAATGATCTTCTCACCCTGCACCTCCAACCCTATCCACGCGTACCTGATCCGACTGACCCTTTCAATCTTTAACTCATATCGCATCCCTGCCCCCCTCTTACTTATGAATTGCCTCTGCTCACCTTCCATTTTATTCCGGCTGATGCATAGAAATAACTGTGAAATTCAATTCTTTAAACCCAACTTCTGCAAATCTCCTTCTCCAAAATACTACCTTCTAACTTTCCTCTATCTTTTTCGACGAAGTTCTGTTGTTCTCCTAAGACAATATAAAACATCTTTCTTTGGCCTTAACATGAACAAAATGTCTTGGAAACCTCACATCGCAACGGTTGCTAGGGCGGCCTTTCAAAGAAATTGGAAGTTCTGTTTAGACTGTGAGACTTTCCTCCTTTTATCAGTTGCTCCAGCTATACAAGGTTCTCATCCGCCCATGGGCGGGAGTACTGCTCTCATATCCGAGAGGGGGCTCTGCTTTCACCCGGCTTTTGGACAGGGTCTAGTCAAAGGCCAAAAGACTTATGAACTGTTCTGTACTTTCCAGTTCACTTGACCCCCCATCTCTTAAGGAGCATGTTGGTGCCATTCTATATCCCATAGGTAAATCGCAGCGGTAAGGTGCTCCGAGGTAACTTATCACTCTGCGTACCACCACCTTTAATGACTCCTTCTTAGCACAAGGGGTGCTGTATCTGGGCACGAGGCGGCTGTGTTGACATTGGTAACTCCAGGCTAGTTTGCTGTGGTGCTTCCTTCTTCCCCACCACCTCTTTCGGTGGAATTCTCTTCCATCTTCTGTATTTCCTTCTGAATTTAATCTCTCACTTTAAAGCCCGCGTCCAAAGCTCATATGCGACTGCGCTAGAATGTGACCTTTGAGAGTACTCACACCCCTACTCAGAATATATGGCCTGCCCGTGGGTGGTGGCAACAACTGTAAAAAAAATCCTTGAATGGGCAGATATGTGGCAAATGAACTGAATCTCCTATTCCCCCCCATCCAAAAACATCATTCAGATTATCCCAGAAAATCACACTCTCCTAACATTAACCTCAGATGAATCATATGTCGCAACCATACAAATTTTGACCTTTCAAACTTAAATTTAACTCTACTACTACTAGTACTAATAATAATAATAAAAATCTAAGCATCTCTACCATAATTCACTCATCAGACTGCAAAATCCTTCATCCCCTCTCATTCCTTCCCACAGCAACACAAACACATTTCACACCACACCACTCATTTTCATGTTTCCTTTCATCTTTGTTTCAGTCACAGCGAGCAACAAATCAAATTTGTTCTTTCTAAATACATCCATCAATTCTCTCCTATCCTCATCAATTATTCCTCCTTGACATTTCACAGATACGTTATCCATACATTTTCTCGCCTAAGGATAGTTGGATGTTATCATCACGACATTTTCCTCTAGGTGCATTGCATTTAGCAATTCCTGGCAAAGTTAAGTGATAGTAGGCAGCCAACCCAATCTGAATACCTCTTCCAGTCGCTTTCTAATACACGCAAGACATACGATGTGGGCAATTTTTTTCTCCCTACTCGTATGGATATAAGGGATAGGGATGTCTGTAAGATGTTATCTGAAGAGGGTGTGGATATAAGTATGTGTATATGATGTTGTCTGGGATGAGTGTGGATATAAACGCATAACAGAAAGGCGAACCATTAGGCACTGGAATGTCATAAATACCATAAGCAAAATGGGTATAGAGAGCATATATATATATATATATATATATATATATATAGCAGAAAGAGAGAGTATATATATATATAGTAGATATATGATTATTATTATTATTATTGTTGTTATTATTATTATTATTATTACTATTGTTATTGTTATTATTATTATTATTATGTTCATTATTATTATTATTATTATTATTATTATTATTATTATTATTATTATTATTATTATTACTATTATTATTATTATTATTATTATTATTATTATTATTATTATTATTATTATTATTGAGTTTTTAACATTATTCCAAAAATTCTTAATTTTTGTTCAATTAATCGGCAAAATAATCGGCGAAATTTGCCGATGACGATGACGATGACGACAGTAAAAATATGCCGATTTTAATGATGATCTATTTTACCCATGACGCATTAATCGTCCCATCACTAATATATACATATATATACAGTATGATATTATTAGTTATATAGAAAGAGCATAGTTATTAGTTATTATATATATATATATTATATTATTGGCTATATATATATGTTATTATTATTATATATATATATATATATATATATACATATTATTATTTTAGAAACGTATATATATATAATTTATTTGCGTATATATTTATAGATATTTTTTTTACAATGGATATGTTATATATATATATTATTACATATATTATATATATATTATTATTATATTATTATATATATATAGTTATATATATATATATAGCATATATATATATATTTATATATATTATTATTTATATATATATATATACATATTATATATTACAGATACATATATTATTTACATATACATATATATATACAGAGATAGATATAAGTACATATATATATATATATAGCATTAGGGATACCTGGAACCAGAATTTTTTTGGTTCCGGCCGAACCGAACTTCCGGTCCCTGAAAGCTCCGGCTCGAACCGAACTTTTCGACT
>JABUQX010053011.1:27500-32500 GCA_015478945.1 Trachelipus rathkii
GAGTGAGTGAGTGGGTGGGTGAGTGATTTGTGAATCCATCAGTATTTGAGAGAGTGAAATAGTTATGATAAACTTGTTGAGTGAGAAATTTGTCAGTGGGAGTGAGTGAGTGAGCAGCAGAGTGAGGAGGAGGAGTGAGTGAGGAGGAGTGAGTGGAGTGAGTGAGGAGCAGGAGGTGGAGTGAGTGAGTGAGTGAGTGAGTATCTCAATAAGGCAGGGAAGGAGGAGGAGTGGGAGGAGGAGTGAGAGTGAGTGAGTGAGTGAGGAGTGAGTGAGTGAGTGAGTGAGTGAGTGAGTGAGTGGGTGAGATGATGATTATTTATTTATTTGTTTTTATTTAGTTTGTATTAGTTTTTGTTTTATTAGTTTTGATTATAATTGCTTTTATCTTTAGTTTGGAATATTTCTGTTATTTTGTGTTTGTTTCTATTTCCTGTTTTTGGTTTTTATTTTGTTTGAGTTTTTTGTTTTTACTAGTTTTTCATTTTTCTCGGCTATGTCCATATCATTTTAGCTCAGAATTTTTATTTAAGTTCATTTTAGCTTATTTATTTTATTTATTTTTCATTTCTTATTTAATGTTTATTTATTTGATACTTGGAATGAATGAGTTTCATTTATTGTGTTCAATTTTTTTTCCTTTGGATTAATTTATTTTTAGTGTTTATTAGTTTATTGTTTTTAAAGCTTAAGTTTATGCTCTTATTTTATTTTTTATTTGTTTAATTACTTCAGCTCTTTGAGTTTCTTACCTTCTATTTTATTAGTGCTCAGCTTTCTATTTTTAGCTTTCTGCAGCTTCTTAAATTTATGTTTATTTAGATTTGCCTATTTTCACTCAGAAGTTCTGTAGTTTGTTTTTCACATTTCATCTACTTCGTTTTTTACCTAATTTATATTTTTCGTACAACTATACTCAGCTCTCTTTATTTATTTATTTATTTCATTTTCCTCACATATATTTAGTCCTTTATTTACTTTGTTTGTTTATTTGTCTATTTTGTTTCTATTTAATTATTTTTTAATTTATTTTCATTTATTTATTTATCTATTTACTATTTTATTTCTACATTTATTTTTAGTTATTTATTTGTTTATTTACTATCTTTTTAATACTTATTTATTTATTTATTTATTTATTTTCTATTTATTTATCTTTTTTATATATTTCTTAGTTATTTATGTATTTTAGTTTTCTTTACATTTATTTACATAGCTATTATTTCATTTCATTTATTATTTTACTTATTCGTTTATTTATTTATTTTATTCATTTCTTATCTATTTATTTATTTGTTTATTTGTTTCATTTACTTTATTTATTCATTTCATTTCTTTATTTATTTGTTTACTTATTTATTTGTTTATTTCATATATTTAAATTTATTTCATTTCATTTTATTTCATTTTATTCTATTCATTCATTTATTTATTCATTTATTTCATTTTATTTTATTTAATTCATTTATTATTTACTTTATTCCTTCTGCTCACATTTATCTTATTTGTCTGTAATTTATTTGACTTATTTCATTTTATTTGATCCCCATTTATTTATTTATTTATTTCATTTTTTTCATTTGTTTCCATTTATTCTTATTTATTTAATATTTATTAATTTATTTTATTTGCTTCTTCATTTATTTATTTATTTCATTTATTTATTTTCTATTTGTTTATTTGTTTATTGTTTATTTAGTTTGTTTAATTATTTATTTATTTATTTATTGATTAATATATGAATTTTAATAATTTATTTATTATTTGGTTTGGTGTTGTCATTTTATTTATTAATATAGTTATTTGGTTTATTTATTTTGCAATTTTAGTTTATTTATTTATTTATCATTTATTTATTTGTTTATTTATCTATTTATTTATTCATTTTTTTTATTTGTTTATTTAGTTTATTTATCTATTTATTTAAATCTTTCTTTGTACTATTTGTTTGACTTTTATATATTTAGTTTATTATCCTATTTATTTATTTATTGATTTATTTCTTATTTGTTTCATTTATTTGGTTTGTTTATTTTATTTATTTTGTTTATTTGTTTCTTTATTTTCATTTATTTTATTTATTTATTTTGTTCATTTTACTTTCATTCATTTGTTACTTACATATAATATTTTTCTGATTTATTTGCTCATATCAGTGGTCTTTCTACTAATCATAAGTATGATTTAATTTATTCATATGATTATATTTATTTCATTTATCTATTTGGTTTATTTTGCCTATTTGTTTCTCATTTGTTTTCCATTTATTCATTTGATTCCATTTGGTTTCATTTATTTCCTTATCCATTTGTTTCCATCTATTCTATATATTTCCGTTTGAGTTCCTATTTACTCTATTTGTTTATTTATTTAAGTGAGTGAGGAGTGAGTGAGTGAGTGAGCTATGGAGTGAGCGAGTGAGCAGTGAGCGGAGTGAGCAGTGAGTGAGTGAGTGAGTGAGTGAGTGAGTGAGTGAGCGAAGTGAGTGAGGGAGTGAGGGGGTGAGGGGGGGAGTGAGGGGGGAGTGAGTGAGTGAGTGAGCAGAGTGAGTGAGTGAGTGAGTGAGTGCGTGAGTGAGAGTGAGGGAGTGAGTGAGTGAGTGAGTGAGGAGTGAGTGAGGAGTGAGTGGAGTGAGGAGTGAGTGAGGAGGAAGGAGCAAGTGAGTGAGTGGAGCTGAGTGAGGAGGAGTGAGTGAGTGAGTGAGTGAGGAGTGAGTGAGTGAGTGAGTGGGTGAGTGAGTGAGTGAGTGAGTGAGGGAGTGAGTGAGTGGAGTGAGGAGTGAGTGAGGAGTGAGTGAGTGAGTGAGTGAGTGGAGTGAGTGAGTGAGTGAGTGAGTGAGTGGGAGTGAGTGAGTGAGTGAGTGAGTGAGTGAGTGAGTGAGTGAGTGAGTGAGTGAGTGAGTGAGTGAGTGAGTGAGTGAGTGAGTGAGTGAGTGAGTGAGTGTGTGGGAGTGAGTAGAGTGAGTGAGTGAGTGAGTATGAGTGAGTGAGTGAGTGAGTGAGAAGTAGTAAAATGTTACTGGAGTCGCCGCTGATATATATAAATTTTAAAACTATTTTATTTTTAATAAACGTGATGAATCTTAATGCGAGAGCAACACATTCCTCGCGAGCTACGGCCTGGGCACCGCCGCAGTGTAGAGAACAGTATAGCAGTGTTTCCAGAAGTCCGAGTGCAGCCTGTGTGCAAAATCGACTCGGAAACGCTTCAAATTGAAAAAAAAACATTAACCAATCAGAGAACAAGGAATTTGAGTACCTGGAAACGGCAGAGCGTCCGTCTGATCAGCTGACAATTGTAAACAATATTCTTATACTTATATGTATCTATTTTATGAAATGATATGATATATTTAGTATCCTTAATATAAAAGTGAACTAAAATATTTAAAAACTTTTGGCAAGCCATTTCCGACACATGTTTTGTAAAGAAGTTTGTTTATAAACAAAGTATCCTTCCTCAGACTGCCCGTTTAATTCCCGAAATCGAGGGTTTAACAAAGGGCTCCTGACTGTGACGTAGAAGTGCGCAAACGGGCTCCGGGAACGATGCATATGCGCCAGTGTGCCAGCCCGGGCTGCAGTCGGGCTTCTGGAAACGCAGCTTATGATTTCGTTAACCAGTGCTGCGATATATATATATATATATATATATATAATAAATATATATATATATATATTTAGATATATATATATATATATATATATATATATATAAGGTCATAGATGCTATCAGTATCGTATCAGTATCGCAAAAATCTTGTATCAGTATCGCAGTAATGAAAAATTGTGAGTAATTTTGTATTGGTATCGGCCTCAAATTTTGGTATTGGTGCAACACTAATATGTATATATATATATATATATATATATATATATATATATATATATATATATATATATATATAGTATATAAGTATATATATATATATATATATATATATATATATATATATATATATATATATATATATATATATATATATATATATATATATATATATATAAAGAAACAATTTAAAACCACTTAAGAACTAAATAGGGAAATCAAAATATTAAAAATTAAACAGTAGTTTACGTTTCTAGACAAGTACAACATCTCCTCCTCAGAACTTAAATGGAAATAAAATTAATTTTGACAAAATAAAAAATAAAATTAAAATATGAAATATAAAAAATGAAAGCAAATTAACAGATGGCAACATAAAATTACTTCACAATAATTTATTTGATGATAAATATTTAATATTCTCAGATAATTTGAAAATGTTGTGGAATTGCAGTTAGCGGAATGCCTGTATCATTCCGCAATTAGAGGACTACCAAAAAAAATTGTGGTTTTAAATTGTTTCTTTACATTTTAAGAGTTTGAGCTGTTTTAAAACTCAATAAAGTTTTTTGCATATATATATATATATATATATATATATATATAGCCGTACAAACAGAGTATATATTAGCATAGTTGTTGCTATTATATATATATTGCTGCTATATATATATGCTACATATATACATATTATTATATATATATTATTATATATGTTAATTTTTCATATATATACATATATATTATTATTATATATATATTATTATTATTATTATATTGGTTATATACTATATATATATTGTTGGTTATATTGTTAAAGATAGCTATATTACATGGCATATATTACAGTATATATATATTATATTGTTATTATTATTATATATATATATATAGGTATTATATATATATTATTATTACATATATATATTATATATACATATACATATATATTATATATTATATATAATTACATATTACTATTGTTGGTTGAGCTATTACAGCTATGATATTACATATGTTGGCTGGCATACATATACACCCATATTGTTACTAATAATAAAGGGTATACAAAGAGCAGCAAAGATATGCTATATATATATATAAGGTTATTAAGTTGTTAATACATGATAGCGTTGTTGGTTGCTATATATATATATGCATATATATGTTGT
>JABUQX010053011.1:35000-68501 GCA_015478945.1 Trachelipus rathkii
GCAAAGGATCATGTTTTAAATAGGTTTCTTTTATTTCTGATGTAAAATTTATCAATATTATAAATGATATTGAGTGTTACTATTAATCAACCGATTCTCAATATCGATAATATTTAGTTCTCGATTGTCCTATAATTTTTTTATCGATATTTTTTCTTTTATTCGTAGCACCACTTTTCTTAATAGCAGACGCATATTTATTTCCAACATTGTATTTTATCAAGTTTTGTGCCACAGAGACTGATCCGATTTTTTATATTTTATCATTGAATACGGGTAATATTGAGAATAAATTCGTGTTTTTTTTTATTATAAATTTCTAAGACCTATATATACTGGTAAATAATACAATGCTTAAACACGTTAAAATAAGCAGTGGTAATTACTATTTAGTAATTACAATACTTAAACGTGAGAATTGTGGTGGTAAAAATTGCATTAACATGTTTCTTGGTAGCTTAATTCCATTATAAATATCATATTTTTTACCATATATTTTAATATTTTTATAATATATTATTATAATATTTTAATATTACCATATTTTTACCATAATTTATGAAACGTGTCACCACCAAATTTCAGATAAATTGTATAGTAAACATAAATGATGAATAAAATAATATAACATTGGTACCCAACATCGAAAGTCTAAACAAGTATATATATATATATATATATATATATATATATATATATATATAAAAAAAAAAAAACAATTTTCAGTTTTTTTGCCTATAACTATTAAACTATTTTACATATTAGACTTTTATAATAATTTCTTATAATGGCTAGGCCTAGGCTATATATCCCAGGAAAAATTATTTGTTTTGCTTTAATACTTTTATAATTATTTAGATCCAAAAAAAAAAAAAAACCCAAAATTTAAAAAAACAAACAAAAAAAAAACCCACTTCTAAAAACCCTTCCTAGAGCGACAATATGGCATCATATGTCAGTTAAATCATTTTTAAGCATATAAAATGAAAAATATTATTAAAAATAGTAAAAAAAAAAGTAAAATTTAATATGAAATTAAGATACCGTCAACCAAGGCAATTTCAGAAAAAAATTGGCCTTTTTTTTGTTTTTAAGTAACTGTAACTTAAAAACTATAACACTTACAGAAATTAGTTCTAGATATAATAAAATATGGGCATTTGGCAATCATTTAATGTAAAGAAATTAAAAAAATAAAAATAATAACTATTTTTAAAAAATTTCTAAAAAAAAGGAAAAAAAAAATTTTTGGGGGCCAATTTCAGAAAACCTCAAAAAAATATATAAATTTTATCAATATTTGGTTGACACTAGCTGAAATGAGCTTCCCTAACGTGTTAGTAGTAAGTAAGAATGATAAATTAGCTGTATTGCCAGATTTAGCTGATTTTTTGTTAAAATCTGGCACCCTTAGCAATTTTTAGCTACTTTTTAGTTTTTGTTGTTGTCAGGTATGTTTATATGGGTTTCCGATGCCTCCGAGTTGATTCCTGTGGTTACTGAGTCAATTGGCCACCCCAGTCAAGGGTGAGGGGGTGGGGGGGAGAATGGAATGGAAATCTGAAATTGCCCTGGGTTCATAAATGTTAAATAATTTAATGAAATGTGCTATCAATATGCATTTTATATGTATACATAGCTTAAAACCTGTACTATCAAAGAGTAGGTGATCAAATTTTACAATTATTTTTTATTTTTCGTACACAGACCTTTGTAACCCCCGAAATTTAAAAATTAAAAAATTTTTTTTTGAAGAAAAATCAAAAAATCTAGGTTATTTATATATTTAAAATTTTTTTTTTTTTTTGCAGTTCACTGCACCTGTTAATCTGCTACAACTTTTATTAAAAAAAAAAAAATTTTTTAAACTTTTTTTTAAAAAAACAGGGTTTTTTTTTTTTTTGTACAAAGGGGGTTTTTTTTTATGTTACATTTTTTCTGGGGGGTTTTCGGACCCCACACTGACAGAATGAAAAAAACAACCATACAGCATGTTGATAGGAGTTATAGCGCATATACATGCACATTTTCAATTAATTTGGAATTGGGTTTTTTTTTCGTTACAAGTGGGTTTTTTTTAGAGCTCAACAAAAAGGTTGGGGGAAAGCTGCATAAAATTTCATGAAATTTGGTGTGGAATGAGATCAAGGATGGGACCAACAGGAATGAATCAAATATTATGCTAATTTATAAATTTCTTAATGCAGTGAATGCTTGAAAAGTCTCAAAATGGCCGCTCAAAAATACTGAAATTTGGTTGATTTTTCAAAAATGAAAAAAAATTAGGATTTTAAAATTGACTTCGAACCATTATAACAATTTTTTTTCACTCGTACTAGATGCGATTAATACGTGCACCAAATTTTTTCGCTCTAGACCTCATATTTACCGAGATACAGCAATGGGTTGTTTTTATGTAACAAATGGGCTTGGGTTTTTTTTGTGTAACAGCACTATATATATATATATATATATATATATATATATATTAATATATTTTAGAATATACTGAAAAAGCTAATTTTTTGAAATCGAAATCGCCTGAGGTGCAAAAAGTTTCGGTTAAACTATTCGGGCCGAATATTGAGCTTTATAAACAATAAATTACGTCAACATAAGGGAAAGTTATTTCAATTTAAAATTGAAATTTTAGAAACTTATTTTCCAAAAAAATAAAAATATAGCCAAATTTTGTAGCCAATATGGCGAAAATCTTTGTCATTTGTCAGATCCTATAAGGGCCTTTGACATTTTTCAATATTCTAAAAAATAGAATTCATTTAGTGATACAGGATAATGGACCAAACATGGTAGCTGGTATAAGGGAGAGTGGCTTGCTATCAATTTCATGTTTTATTCACATGTTGCAACTATGCATTCATGATTCAATATTATGTCAGAAGTCTGTTAAAGATATTTTATTTACTTGCAGAAGCTTAAAACTTTACATTTTCACCATTCAGCAACGGCAGCTGCAAAGCTTAAAACTTTACAGATGCAGCTGAATGTCAAACAGCATAAATCAATTAAAGACGTTTCTACATGCTGGAACAGCATGATATGCTTAAAAGATTGTTTGAACAAAAAGTTCCCCTATCCATATACGCTGCTGAATGCAATCAGAAAATGTTGACTGATTTTCAGTGGCAAATTATTCCATTTACTTGAGCCATTTGACAACATCACTAAAACAAGCATTAAACGTGAAGTAACAGTCGCCCAAGTGATCCCTTCCATTTTAGCAATAAATCTATTTTTAAAAAGGCAATTAAAAGCAAAAAGCTTCAGTGGAATAATTACACTCGTTGAAGAGCTTAAGAAAATTGCAGTAGAAAAGAGACTTTCTAAGTTTCTATGGGATAAATCTTTGTGTGTAGCTGCTTTCTTAGATCTGCGATTCAAGCTAATTTTTCAACATGAATCAGTAAAAATATGGTCGTTGAGGCATGGAAAGAAATGCATGAAAATTTAGCTCCTGACTCTTCTGCTGACGATGATTCACGTAGTGGGGGAAAGTGAAGCTGAAGGTTCCATTTTCACTTCTTTAATGGATTGTTTTAAAGAAATTGTGGCATCAAAATCGTCATACAGAAAAGAAAGTGAGTGAAAAAGACCCATTCTTCTGACGATGTGATTATTGGATACATAAAAGTAAAGGGCTACATACGGAATTAACATAAAGAAATAAACAAATATATAAGCTTGCTTACTTTGACCAGTGAAGACAATGATATTTCCTTCAATTGGTGGAAAAACCTGGAAATAGTTTTATGAATTTGAAAAACCAGCAATAAAATACCTTTCAGCTCCCCCGTCAGTCGGAAGTGAAAGAATATTTAGAACAGGAGGAAATATTTAAGTGAAGCCACAAGAAATAGATTATCCCCTAAAAATGGAGAACTGCTAATGTTCTGTCATTTTAACCTTAGAGCTTATTCAAATGAAGTTTAGTTTAATATCTTTAACTACGAAACTTTTCAATTTTCATTTAATTATTTTTAATATGTGAATGGTTTGCTAAAGGTAAGAAATAGTTATTTACTTTTTGTTTTATTACTTTGTATATAACACTGGTAAACATGAAATTTTTCTTGGACGGGGTTTCGCAATTGATTATTGATGTGCTGATTCCAAAAATGTAATCGGTTTTTGCATATCACATCGCATTGTGAGATATTGTGTGTAACACAGATTTGTAAAATTTTATGATTTTTACCTTTTTAAGAGGGTCTATCACAATTATTGAGATATATATATAGTTATTATGAAAGCAGGTATATATATACATATTATTATTATTATATTACAGAAAGATATACAGGAAGATAGTTGAGCAGTTGAGTTATGTTATATGATATTATATTGGTGCTACATAGAAGTTGTTGAATAGTATATATTATACATGGCTACATATTATACATACATAGCTTCATATATGCTGTATATATTATACATATATTATTAGTTATTATTATATTATTATTATACACATTATTATTATTATTAAACTATCCATCAAATTTATATATATTACTATTATTATTACTATCATTAGATATTTTGTCATATTATTTTTTTTACCAAGTATTATATTATATAAGTTATTATATTATACATATGAATATTATGTTACAATGTTATTATACATTATTATATATATATACATATATTATTATTATATGATATATATATATATATATATACATGTTATATATATATATATAGTGTTATATAGTTAGTACAATTATATATATATATATATATATATATATATATATATATATATATATATATATTGGATATATGAAGGGAGAGAAAAAAATCGCAATGATATGATACATGTCTTTGATAGATATATGTTAAACATATAATACAACTATGAATAAAGAGTAATATGGGACAACAATGAATGTAATAGAAGGAATGGGTTTAGTTAATGTAAACATACCTACGATGGTAGTAACTTTCTCTTCGTAGACGATCTACTGTGCATAGCGTCTGGAATATCCCTCATCAAGCTCCAACAATAGTCGGCCATCATATTGATATCCCACTTGCCCTGGTAACGTCCTTCCATGAACTTTAGATCTTGATGGAAGCGTTCACCCTGCTCATCACTAACATCGCCTAGGTTATCCAGAAATTTTCTTAGGTGAGAATGTAAGTAGTGCAACTTTATACTCATTCTACATCCATGAGAATGAAAACTGTCTAGCAGTTCCTCGTACAATGTTAGTGGTTCTTGGCTTTCCTGTTCCCAGGAAATTCTGTGCTACATCTGAAAAAGAATTCCCGTTACTGCCTCTAACACAGTCATTGTTGTAGCAAAGGCAGCATCACGGGGGAGGTCCGTATTTGTGGGCCATCAAATATCCAAGCTTTTTTCTTCTCACACTCAGACCAGGAAACGTTGAGCATATATATCGGAAGCATTCCTCATCATGAACCAGGGCCTTCACAAATTGTTTCCATCAAACCAAGTTTTATGTGTAGTGGAGGTAAGATGTTTTCTCTGTACAAGTGGTTCACGCACGATGTTCTGTCACCTGGCGTCAAGGTTTCCTCGGTGGCCATTCTCTTTGGTCCAGTGATCCTTTGCCGCCCTGTCCCAATAGCGCAGGAAGCAGGGATATTTGGTGAAACCTGCTTGCTGACCGAAAGCAAAATGTTTACCATTTTGAGGTTGACACATATTAACCCCATGTACCTGATATTGCAGCCTCTCCAAACTGTTCCTGATTTTTGCATACTCCTCTCATCCGTACCGAGTACTCTACTGGAACCGAAGCATACCTGTTGCCGTTTGTGTAACAACACACACTTTAAACTGCCCTTGGAAGTCACAAACAGCCGCCACTCACCTGCATCGTAAGCTGAGTCCCATAGCGAGTAGTAGGCCTGCAACTTCACTGCAATACACAAGGTTACCATCTGACTGGAAGAGCCTCCGCAGCTCTGCTTCTCTGTTACGATAAAAATGTTACTCTTGTGCCATGGTCCAGTAGTCATTTTTCATACAACCTCGAAGCCAACAGCTCAGGACAACTTCGGCAAATACAACTCTCATACAAGATCGTTCAGTTCACCCTGGGTGAACAATGACGGACCATCCGACTGTATTTCAGATGGATGATAGACATCATCCAGGTCATTGGCATCCATACATGTAGACCTACTAAAGTTACCACATGCTTCCCGAATATCGACCGCAGTAAACTTGCTGCTACTGTAGATATATGCGGAAGGTAACGTCTATACACCTAGCGCACATGAATTTTGTCATTCCTAGGGAATATGCAAAAATAGGGATCCATGATTGCACGAAACGGGATGTGATACAGCAAATCCGAGAATATATATGGAATCAGCACCTCCGAATTACTATATATCTGCTACAAAAGTCCATCCAAGAAAAATTTCACCTTTTTTTGCTGACCAGTGTAAGTTTTCTTTATTTTTCCCTAAATGGATGACCAAACTTTGAAATAACTATTCGGCCGAATAGCGAAGTGATTATTCGGCCGAATATTCGGTATTCGGCCGAATACTTTTAGCCGAATATTCGGTATTCGGCTTTTTCACTATTCGGCACATCCCCTAATATATATATATATATATATATATATAAAGAAGAAATATATATATATATATATATATTAAAAATATATATATATATATATATATATATATATATATATATGTTATAATTTTCAAATTATTTGGAATATTTCCCCCGAAGAAGAACCTACTAGGGAAGTAATTATCCGGTTATCCAGCCGGATACCGGATAGTCAAAAACTTGGCCGGATAGGCCGGATACCGGATAGTTGCCGGATATCCGGCCCATCCCTTAATATATATATATATATATATGTTATTATATATATATATATAAATAGTATATATATGCAAAGATATAGATGTTTAGTGAATGAAGTTTTATAGATGTATATGTTTAAATCCATATATATATATATATATATACACTTCTGCCCCTGGCCCACTTCAGAGTGGCCACACTGCTTCCAGATACCGGCTGCCACCACTGGGCGATTCCACAGGTTGAGGAGAGAAGATATAGAGAAGTCAGCGCGGGCAAGTCGAGAGCAGAGCACCCAGAAGGACGTGCTCTATTTGAACAGGGGTCTGGGAATTGCAACACCCGGCAAGTGTGGGGAGGTGACATTGTCTAGTTTGAATCTATATTTTTGTAAGAGTTTTTGGTGGTGACCTGATCTGCTCCGGGCGAGGTCCATTTGGCTTTTGACAGCGTTTCTTCTCTAGGGGAAAGTTTTGGAGAGGGGGTGTGTTTAATAAATTGTTATTTGGGCGGTTTTGTAGGTATGTGTTGGTTAAGATGAGTATGGATGTGTGTAATCCATGACCTATTGGGAGGGGGCGGGAGAATTTATTGTAAGTGCTGTAATAGAATTGAGCTGGTAAAGAAGGGGGATTTTAGTCTTTGTCGAATGGGATTGGAGAGAATTTGGTGACAAGGGTGGGCTGGATTATGGGTTTCTGTAGATTTGAGTCCCCACCATCTCCAGTTGTGTGGAGATGGGGAGGATGGAGGTTTCATCATGTAAATGTTGGATTGGGGTGTGCAACCTATGATAATTCTGAGGGCTGTATTTTTGAGAGATTTATACTATTTTGTGTTTGATTGAGAGTGCTGGGAACCATGCTGGTGAGGCATAGTTTAGATTTGTTCTAAGAAGTTGTTTATCAATATATATATATATAGAGTGATATATATATATATATATATATATATATATATATATATATATGTTATATAGATATATATATATATATATATTATATATTAGTCAATATATATATATATAATAAGTATATATATATATATATATATATATATATATATATATATATATATATATATATATATATATATATATATATATATATATATATATTTTTTTTTTTTTTTCAGTCAAGTTTTTCTGGTCAAGGGAAAATTCAGGTGAAGGGCTCTCACTCCAATATCCAAATATTGCCATTCATGCTGTAAGTCGAGATACATCAAGTTTCCAGTTTCCCTGCTTATATCTTATGTTGGATATTGACATTGATAGTGGTGAGTATATGTTTTTAAACTTGTGTGCATTGTTTTATCAGATTTGGCTGTATTTTACAGTATTGCAGAGTTTTAATTCCTTGAGTTTTTTTCAGTTTTGTTTATTTTTTAACAAATTATGTTGATTGGTTTATGAAAATTATTTGTCATAACGAGTAAACTTGATTAAATTTCAAGGTCTTGATCACAAAAATAATCCTAATTATACTAGTAAGATTTTCTCATTTAAATATAAATTTTATACTAATAAATTTTTAAACTAAGACTGGTGAGTCAAACTCATAAGCAATGGTTGAATTGAACTAAAAAAGGAAAAATAATCACCTCTGACCATTCTTGCATAGAAAGCAGTTTGGTGACCACAGCAAGTTATGATAAACTTTCAAATTTTTTTTCCATAATTTAGCCATGGGTAACTGTTTTCATCATTTAATGTGTACAATTTTCTATACAGTATCTGATTTTTATGGTATGGTTTCTGAGCTAACTAAAACTAAACTAACTTTGTAGACTAAAGTAAATTTAGTAAATAATTTGGGAGACTTATCTAATAGACAATAACTAACTAACTAAACTAAACTAACTAACAATAACTAACCTAACAATAACTAACTAACTAACTAAACTAACTAACTAACTAATAAAGACTACTAATCTAACTACTCAGTGTGACTCATATGAAACAGGGGTTAGGAAACCGGGCCACCTGTGAAACACCGTGTTACGCACAGGCCATGGAACAACATGATATAAAACATAAGGGAAAAGAAATATATTCTTATTACTCAAGAACAAATTAAGATTAAATATAGGGTATGAGACTTCGATGAACGATAAAGAGGTTAGCAAAAATTTTACCTTTCGGGCTAGCTTTCATAGATGTTGCTTCAATCTATGCAAATCCCTTCAAATCGAAAAAATGTGGCTTTCCTCGTTACTGCCTATGAACTCAGAAAACAAGCTTAAATGGAAATCGTGAAAAACTTTAATTCATCCATGTAACAACTCACCATTGTGATGTCCCCTCTTCAAAGCTCCCCTCAGTTGTAATGCTCAACTGACGACGAATTGAGGGCAACAACAAAAAACTATATCTACTTCTACTTCCATAATCCTACAGTGGATTCTGACCTCTATAGACAGTGCCATCAGCATATACACTCAGCCATCCCAATGAATAACCACCATATGCTCCCCGAACCCAATCATGTTTTCACCGAGACGAAATTAATCTTTCCTTCAGTGTGATATTGGAACCTTTTCATAACCTTAGTCTTATGTGCAGATAGACACACAATATAAGGCCCATATGGGATGAGACGAGCATTGTCTTAATTGTTTTCTGCCCCTGTAGGAAATCCTTCAATTGATGATAAGCTCCAGCGGAGAAAGCTGTTAGGTGTCTCGCTAGATAAAGATCGTCTCAGAGTTCAATCTTTGTGGACAGAAACTTTCTGATAATTCCACTGCACCTCACACTATAGTGCACTCTGTGAACCCACAGTTGCTGAAATTAAGTATGAGATCATAAATTTTACTGATTTGCAATGCACGCACTATTTACTCACAATCTTGACCCCACTAGGCCTCAGGAATGATGTGCCCTTAGTGACTGTACTTTGCCAAACCTTAGCAGCTGCAAATATCGGCATAAAGCTTGGATGTGGCATTACTTTGACAGATTAGATAATTTTTGTGATTCTATGCACGGTGGCAGATACGCACTCGAGGGTCCCGACGGCCCGACTGCCCCGGCCACCCCGCTAATATTTTAGCGACCCGGCCCCGGCCCCCGGCCATAAACGCAGGAACAAAACTGACCCGAGGGGTTATCGTACCGGAGACCCAGTGTCTAAAAGTGTTAACTCATTAAATTAACACTAAATACACTATTACGAATTAACATAACTTATACATGAAAACACATAAAAAAAAAGCAATTATCATTCCAAAATAAATCACGCTCTTATCGTGATATTAATAACTAAAATTTTAGACTAGCCTAACTCAAATCACTAAAATTAACCACCAGGATTCAGACAATAGCTACCTAACCAAAAATATAGAAAGTCACTCAATTTTTTAGGTGGGGTGGAGAGCTATTAGCAATATTTAAACGTATATATTAAGACATAATTCAGCCAAGGCCAACACTAAGACGGTAACTAACTACACTAACCTACATCCAACTAAATTATAACTAACTATTTTAAACTGACACCTACGTAAATTCTAAGAAGCCATTCAAACACAATATAAAAATTATAGTGCCTAAATCTATTACTAAAATGATAACAACGATAATCACTAAAACTCAGAGCTAACGTGAAGCTAATTTCTACGTAACTAAGAGACTAAAAAGGCGTATAACTAAATCTGAATAGTTATGCAAAACGTAATTCAGTGAATAACAAGAATACTAATAAGACAAGCTTAATATGCTTAAAAATAGTATGAATTAAGAGTGAATATTTTATGATCTAATTAGCTAATCAGCTAATAGCGAATCACAGTTATTTTTGAACCCATATTTAACTGAACATAATCTACTATCTAATACATGAACAAAATCATCGTTAACTAAACTAGGGAGTAATTTTCTAGTCTAGATTAAAGAGTGATGCAACTAAAATAGAGATGCTATACTAAACTAAAACTAACTAACTATAAACATAACTAAACTAAAGCTAACTAATCTAACTATAACATAAGCTAGACTAACTCATAATCTTGATAAGCTATGAACTAACCTTGAAACTAAAATCTATAACTAACTAAGAACTAATCTAATAATAACTATACTAACTAATATTCTAAAAGACATAACTACTAACTAACTAACTAACTATAAATAATACTAACTAGAGCTATCTAATAATAATACTTAACTAATCTAAACTATAACTATACACTATAATATACTAACAAACTTAATCATTGTTTCACTTCTAACTAACTAAACTAACCTAACTAACTTAACAACTTAACGTAAGCTATAACTAGATACTAAACTAAACTAACTTAAACTAATCTGAAATTAAGACCTTTTAATAATAACTAACTAACTATAACTAAATACTATATAACAACTATAAACTATATAACGTAACTAACTAACAGTAATCTAACTATAACTACTAACATAGAGCTAACAACTAATCATAACAAATGAAGCTAATAGCTAAGCTAGACTTAACTAAACTATTATGAGGGCAATAAACTATTGAATACTATAATTACGCTTCCTTCTAAACCTCTAGAAAAAATAAAACGAATCAACAGAATAATAAATAATTGCAAGATTGAAAAATAGTAAAAACAAAACCAATTTAGTGAAGCAAACCATTAATATAGCTATAAAATATTTAGTTTCGGATCTCATCAGATATGATAAGATATTACTAAATGAAGAGATCGCCAATGTAAATCTACGTAGATTATAGGACTATGTATCAATGAATATATCATAAATATAAAATATATAATAGATAAATAGAGATAAAAATATTATTAATAAGAATTTAAAATATTTAGCTATATTAATAGATTGATATATATATATATATATAGTATAATAACGTCAACCTACCTACTATTATCACATATCACCATAAGCCAAATCTACTAGTTAAAAATATATTTTATGTAAGATTAATAATAATAATAAAGTAGATTTACTTGAAATTAAAATAGTCAAGTGTATTACAAACTATGCGTGATAACTGTCTGATAATATCGCAAAGAGTAAGTCATGTAGATCTTAATATAATATATCTGTTTCTTTGTAATGCAATTCGGAGTATAGTCGAATTCTATTTTATATTTTGTTATAGAAGTTACTTGTTATTACGAATTTTTTGAAACTCAAATCTTATATCTATTATTCTATTATCTCTACTTTAATATTATTTGTATAAAATACTTCATATTTATTTGTCTATATTGCTGTCGTTAAATAATATGCTCTATGGTGACTTAAAAAAAATTGCATCTCTTGGTAACCATTTAATTCCCTTTATATGCTCAAAATAAAAATATAGTTATATCAACAGCACTTCCAGCCACGCTTTCCTAACGTACCCATAGTGTAGCGTTGAATCTAATGTTGATCTCTATTTAAGATTCGAAGTCACTATCTCGTAATAAGAATTTTGTACATACCCTAAAGCAGTAGAATCAGTTTAACTCGTAGTGAGCATGTATATCAGCTGTATTAATTCAAACATTGAAGCCATCCCCCGACTGATCCTTCCTCATCTCTTACTGCTCCATGATTCTAACTCTGTACTACTTTTTATTCTAAGGCTTATTATTAGTATCTCAATGGAGTCTTACTTTCACTCAGAGTCATGATAGTTGATGGACCATAGTAAGCGAGAGTCTCATATATAACTATATATAATATTGTTTATTTGTTTCCTTTAAAAATTTAGCATTTTTAAAATACCAATTCAATTTGAATTCTAATTTCTTTAATTTGATTTTTTATCAAAATAAAGTTTAGTTCTTTTATTGTATCAACAGTTATAAAATAAAAATTTCTAATGTGCAATAATTGTATTACTATCCTTAAAGCAGTATAAAGACTCAGATATAAATCTATATTGGCAAAAGCCTCTCTTCTCTAACACTTGCCATTTATCCTTTCCATAATCTATTAGATCTTAATTATTATAAAGGTTGAATAGGGTTGCAAACTATGTTATATTCAGTCAATGAATAATATGAGTGGTGTTGGAGAAATCGAGAGGTTTATAATATATATAAATATATATACTTTGAGTATATGTTGTTCTGTTTTCTTTTTAAACATTATGTTTTACTATAAAAACTTATTTATTTATGTTTACCTTGCTTTTAAACTTTGTTTTTCATCTAAAAATTTATTATCGATCAATTGTAAAAGTTGTATATAACTTAAAGAAATTGTCAATTTATTGTGTATATTATCGCGATAAAGCTTGAATAAATGCTAGAAACAGAAATCAGAACCAACCATATACGCGCAGCATTCCTTTGTTAAGCAGATTCCAATTACTATTGATCTAAGTTAGATTTATTGAAGTCCTAATTGTACTCAGTTGATTCATCAGACTATTTTGTATAACATAACACAAAAACTTTATTATTATTGGCGTGTCTATTTTTATTTTGTTTATAATAAACATTTTGTTTTAACTAAGAATTCTATGAAGTGAGCTAATATTTATATGTTATTAACTTACAATTTTTGCTCTTATTTAGTCTAATGATACCTAAACAGTATGAAGTACCGTAAATCAAATTATAGTAAACACACACACCCACTCCACCCATACTTATACGCCCGTTCGCAAATATCTGAAGATTAGTGTATTGATCTATTGTTCAAGTGCATTTATCTGTGTATGAGAAAACACTAAACATAAGAAAAATGAATAGGCGACTAATAAATATAATAGTAATCTGTTGACGAAGGAGTGCTCATTCAATATTAATACTAGTCCTATACAATATTTTCACATTCTTAATAAGGTATAAAATGTAGTTAGAGAAGAGTAAATTCCCAACTTAAAATTAAAGCTAACATAGGTAACATGAACTAAGAAAGGTAGTAAGTGTACAAAAAACAAACGTAACATAGCTTAACGAAACGAGTAGTGTAAAAGCTATACATTAGCAGGAAGTTTTGCGCACTACTTAACAACATGTGGAATAGGATCTAACGATTTATCGGACGAAGAAATCTTATAAGCAAATGATATACAACTTTGTCAGCATAACTCAACATAATTCAAGTGTTGTGTCATATTTGGACATTAACATAGTAAATATCTTTCATCAACTTTGATCACAAGACGCTTACACATAACTCGCATATCCAGATGATACCAAGTAACATATCAGTATTCACATCAATAAGTTGATGACCTCAAATTTGATGGAGCTAAACGAACATAAGCGAAACCTACCACGACTTCTGTACACAGGAAATTACGATGCTATAAGTAAACAAATTTAGGCTGCCCTTAGAGTTATTGATCTCTGGTCTTTTACACATACCCCTATTTGGGTTAACCACAGTTAGATAATTTATAACTAACTAAGCATAAATGTGAATTGAACTATAATATATCCACTCCTATAAGCTCAGTCAAGATGTTCTACGTAACTTTAAGTAATTTAGCCTAAACAATGAATTTTAACTAAGTATTGTATTATTTGTTCTGATCATTATTAGTTAATAAACAATATTCACAGAAAAGTATTTTCAGGTTATAAATTATTTTTATTATTGGGAAAATAGATATCATTTATTTGAATTATATATTAGATATTATTTATTATTTATTTTATTCATTATTATTCGGAGTATGATTCTGCGAATAAGAGTGGTCCCTATATGAGAGCGAGGAGTAAATCTAACGCTATCAATCTGAGTGGTAGAAACTAGTAAAATGGCGAAGCGACGAAGCAATGGCGCATCAGACAGAGAAAAATTTGGACACCGCACAGCTAAAGTTCTGAGCGTAATATCGAAAGAGTATGCTACATCGTCCTCATAATAGGCTAATGAAACGCTATTATTTTTTAGATAATCAAAAGTAGAAGAGGAAACAATATTATTGCACTTTACAGTAAGAATATTTAGTATGTCGAAAGTAGCTATCTACTCGAGCTGACAAACTATAAATGACTAACACAACATGTGTATACAGTCCGAAAAATACTTAACACTGCAGATTGCACCTGATACTGATAAATGTAAGACAAATCACATCACACATCACACAAACACACACACACATCAAACACACATGCACTACGACAACACACAGCACACACATAAACGAGATATGCCTAACATATTATACAGAGATAAATTCGGACTAATTTGCCGAAGTATTATAAAGTTTTTATGAAACTCTGGAGGATAATTAAATTACCGCAAAGACAGCATAGATAAACCCAATACTGTTCATGAAAGAAGGAACAAAGTCATTTAATACAATTACAACTAACATGTTCAGATAGTTTCATACTTACCAAGTTGAAGTCATGCCAGTACTGCTCTTGATGTGAACAAATTACAATGATAAACATAAACGATCAAAAATATTATTCATTATTTATTGATTCATTTATCATTAATTAGGTGATTATTATTATTAATTATTATTATATTTATGTTTAGTTAATGTTATATGGATTTATTTCTTATTTTGTCACTGCAGCATCTCACTCATCAAGTAGAGCGCGAGTGCGTCTCCTTTATCTTGAAGAACCAATAATATTTTGGTAGAAGAATTCTATTTTATCTCACTTAAACAATTTATTCATCAAATCTCTTTAAACATATAGAAAATGTACATGGGTCGGTTTACAACATCGTATATCCTCTTGAGAGAGGTGGATACTAACGTAACGAATACTCGTGTAGAGCAAGTACCAACCCCGACACAAAAGCGTTGTGATTAAAAGTACATAATTATTATTGATAAGTGGAATTAAAAAAAATACGTATAGGTATCAATAACATAACATCTGGTGCTCATCTTAGTTTTCTAAACAAATCTAGGTAGAATGACTAAATTCAATAACTAAACTTGTTTAACATTAATTGGGAGATAAAATATGCTTCATGTGACGTAGAATACATGTATGCAAAATCAACACGGTCTACAACGCATACATCACTAATCAACATCAACCAAATTATTTTAACTAGTTATATAATATTATAATTATAATGATTATATAATATATATATATATATTATATTATAATATATAGAATTAATATATATTAAGATAATATTTTTATTTATAATATTACAACTATATATATATTATTCTTTCTAAGAAATGTAATCACCATGTTACGTCATCATTTTAAATTAAACTTATAAGATGTCTCTGTAGATTCTTCAACAGATAAAATAAAACTATAAAATGTAATATTTCTACTCTTATATATATTTGATACAGTTTATTAAATATTTATGGTATGAATTTACCGCTAAATGTGAATAATCTTTTGATGTGTATTTATGAAGGCTATTTTAAATAAATTTTCTTCACTTATAGTGTTTCGCTTTTTTTAGTTTCTTTCGATTATTTTCCTTTCGCAATAGTCTAATATAACATTTGTTTTTTTCTTTTTTTACTTAAGTTTAAGGTGGTATACTTTGGGCAATGATTTGTGTTTAAAACTATAGTTATTTTAGCTCATACTACTTGATCTCTATTTATAAGTTGTCTCTCACTCTCTCTCCCGCTCTCTACGGGACCTACCGGAGCCGACCCGCGACGCACCCGTCTATCGCTAAAGAGACCCCCGGGAGTCCACCATCCAACGCGCGCACCCACCGCTAATAATCAACCCCTTATCGACGTGTAACGATACTGCGCATGTTCCACTGCCTTTACGTACTCCCCGGATTTAAGGTGGGCCCCCAGTCACAAAATTCCCGCCCCTGGTCAATATAAAGCAATTGAGATCGAGAGTGACCCACCGAACATCCTCTTGCTGAACAATAATATATATATAATATATATATATATATAATTATTAGGTATATTATCTATACCACTATTGATTGAGAGTGAGACTCCCCCCAAATATATATTATACCCTATATGATGTGAAATGCATAAATATGTCATACTTATACATATATTTAGACAGCTAACTACACAAAATATACTATAATATCTCTACAAGGAGGAGGGTTTTTTAGGCGAGTTCTAAGTAGTCATGTGTATTATATATATATAGATTAACTATAATATATTGATAGGATTATCAATATATCTAAGTGGTATATTATAGTATATAAAAATATGTGACATTAGTATGATATTGTGAATTCACCTTCAGAATTCTACATGAACTAGAATATTAGTAAGAGAAGCATCAATTATATATAATATTATATATATTATATATATATTATATATATATATATATATACTATATATATATAGTAAATATATAATATATATAGTTATATATATATTATATATATTATAATTATAATTAGATATATATATATTATATTTATTATATATATAATATATATTATATATATTTATATTTAATATATATATTAAATATCTTATATTAATATATATAATATAGATATAATATAATATATATATATAAATATATATATTAATACTTAATATATGAATATATATATATATATAATTATATAGATATAAATAATATACACGTACTCTCATAATATGTAATCAAATTTAAACCTTTAATTATATAGGTAAAAGTTGATAAGTCAAGGTAATAATAGTCACGATTCTTTAATTTCTATATTAAATACAAATTAGAAAAACTATATAAGAGTATCAGCGACAACCTTCAACTTATACAATTTATATATTCCATGAAAGCCTCAAAAATATATAAAAGGTCTATATCTAGTTAATGGTATCTCATATCTCTATATAAATGACTAAGTCGAGAGCGCCTTCATGGATGCAAATTACTATTGAATAATTCTCAAACTAAAAACTAATTTCTCACATAATTATGTCTACATTTTAGTGTTTTATTTTCTTATAGAAATTTCTCTATGATAGTTTAATAATTATAGATACGTTTTCGCGTCCATACACACTAATATAAGAGCAAAGTTCTTCTCATTATATTCATAGTATTTGTTTACTGTCAGATCAGGCAGAATATTATTTTGCAAAAAATATGAGTTTTTTGGTAATTACTTCCGCTCACATGTTTCTAAATAGATAGCGATGAGATTTTCTGCTAAACAGTATACAAATTAAAATATTTTAAGAAGTTTGTTCATTATTGATTTCTATTAAAGTATACTGCGAGTTAAAAAAATGGATATGTTTCTTTCAAAAATAATAGGATGTATTTACATTCAGTAGCAATGAAGAAAAGAGTGATTAATGACTGTACGTCAGATATCACTCCGCCTCGTTGGACTCATATTCGTTATATATCCAAATTCATATGATGCATTAAAGAAAATAATCTAACTCATTTTCCAACATTTGTTGCACCATCTTTGTAATAAATCTTTACTATAAAAACTTTAGATCATTTAAATAAAAAAATGTGCTTTCTCGCTAGACGATTAAGTCCATGACATAGTGATAAGAAACTGTTTCGGATGGATTCTAGAGTTGGTAGTCTCTCGTTGTTAGCGATCCGATGTGGCTCATGCCCTATGATTTTGAACTATTTATAAATATAAAAAATAGAACATAAATAGTGTAAAATAATACTAAAATAAATAACTTTTAACAAAAATTTAATTTAATAGTAAGTGATAGATAACACTAACTGTTACAAAGAAGAAAATAAGTTGAATGACGGATAAATCGATTAAAATGATTCTATGCTATATAAACTATTAACGCAGAAAATAGTAATACGGAAAATGCAAAACCCGAAATCTTTGAATAAAAAATATACTTTAATTAAATATCGTATTTTAAAACAAAAATATAATGAGATAGACAGGAAGAAAAATGGTTAATCAGAAACAAAGTAACTCTTTAACACATGATGAGGCCATATAGCTTCAATTTGATTATATATATATATGAAATATAATTTTATACTAACCTGTAAGCAGGAAAGGTAGAATTATTTATGCTTAAATATTTTAATTTTCCATTTAGAAAAATTGGACTTACTAAGCAAAGAATTACCTTGTCAAAGAATTTGGTGATGCCAAATTACACTACTACTGAATTTTCATAAGATTCACCTTCATTAGATCTTTTGATCTGTAGAGGAAAGAATCGAAGTAGTAGGATAGCTTAATCTTTTATTTTTTTACTCTTATGTAGTATTTTCTTTTAGAATGGAAGATTGAACGCATTTCTGAGTGTATGCCATTCATAATTATGTATTAGAATAAATTTATTATCAATATTTTATATTGATAATGGTTATAGACTTAAGTGCAGTGTTAAAGTAATTTTCATTGTGATAATAATTACTAATTCTCTACTTCGATAATGATAATACCTAAATCTCGGAAGCTTTATTATTATTGTTATATGCTATTTATTATATATTATTATTATTTATTATAATTAGATTATTATTATCTATAATATCTATTATATATATTATGATTATTATTATTATTAATTATTATATACTTATATATATATATAGGTTCTTAATTATTATAATTTTTTTTTTTTAACATATTTAATTTAACATATATTTAAATATGTTAATATAATTTTTTATTTATAATTTTATTATTTAATATTAAGTATTAGTAGTTTTAGGTACTCTTCTTTAGTATCTACAATTTTTATAATATTATAATTATAATTATTTACATTAATTTTATATAATATTTATTATTATTAATATTTACATTAATATTATTATAATATTAATTTTTATTATTGTAATTAATTAATAAATAAAATTAATGGATCGCAAAGAAATTATGTAATATACTCTATTTAATTAATTTTCTTAACAAATTATCTATATAAATAATTAATATATTATTAATATTAAATTAATATATTATATTATCAATTATTATTAATTATTTATATACTTATTATATATATTTTTTTTTTAATTTTTATTTTATTATTATTTATATTAATATTTTTCATTTATTAATAATATTATTATTATTATTATATTATTTATTTTATTATTAATTATGATTATGATTGATTATGATCGTTTGCTTTTAATGTTGATATTTTATTATTATTATTATTATTATTATTTTATATTTTATATTTAATGCAATGTTTAATTCTGATCCTTCTCTTTTGTTTTAACTTTCTTTTATTTTTATTATGATATTCTGAAATCTTATAATTTTTTCCTCTGCTTGTGTTTCGTGGTTATCTTCTCAACTTACTTTCAAGTACAAAAGTTAATTTTCTCATAAATTATAATATCATTAATTATTTAATTTATTATTGATTTAAGTTGATTTTGAATGCTTGCAAAGATGTGTGGTACGATTGCGTTTGACATTATCTAATTTAACTTATTTTTATTTATAACGCATAGCAATAATTTTTAATATCTTACATATATTTGATAACTATGATTGTGTGAATCTCCGTGCATTCCATTACCATATGTAGTTTAAGATATATAAAATGGACATCCAAGGATTATTATGATCTTGTATAGAATTTATACCCTGGTTCTTGTTTATTCTCAATCTATCATATATTGTACTTAATTAATCTTTTTCATTATTTTACACGCAATTCTGAATGGAAAAAAAAAAAAAAAATCCATTCAGTATTAGTTGAAGAATGGGAAATAGTGTTTAATATTAAATGATAAATAAATCATCATGGGACCTGTCACCATGTTAGGAATAAACAGTATTATTAATTATAAAAATAATTTGATCAGTAACTCTATAATGATTTATTAGACTAATGATTAAGTACTGCACACATGTGCAGACCAACTAAAATGATTTTGAATCCACTTCAATGTATTAAATAAATTGATTATATGACTGTTTAGCTTTAGCCTTATGTCGACACACTCACAAAAATGACACCCAAACACTTGAACACAACTTACTCTACGAGAGACCAGAAGCGACTGAGAAACAGAACAAATTGCCACAAGTCATAAGTGATATAGTAGGCCCAATTCATGGTAAACCATTCGTTATGATAAAGTTACCATTGTTAAATAAAATTCATTAATAGTTTGTAATAAATAAAATAAATATAGTATAATATATAATATTTAATAATATATATAAAAAAAAAATTAATATAAATAATATAAAATTATAAAAATATTATAATAATATAATAATATAATAATATATATATATATATTAATAATAATAATATAAATATATTAGATCAATGATTCTCCACTTCATGCATATCCTCATCACCGGGGGTAAGGTGCGCCACATAATGCACCAGAAACAGAATAGATAAGTAGAAGAATATGACGCAAAGTCGAAAAGAAAGCCAGCCCTCTATAACATATTAGATGAGAACAATCACGTCACAATCAAAAAAAGAATCCAATCACCTAAAGGGTAATAATGGGACTGCAAAGGACACCACTACACATATGGAATCTGCATCAATGTAGTAAAGGTATCGCCTTGAGCACCAGGTGGAGAGCACACAACCAGACCACCTATACAAAACCAGCCATTCACACACAATCCTATTATGCAACTTTCTATCTAGCATCTGGGAAAACTCCATATCCTACTCACTCCGGCATATCCTTTACTGAATAAAATCAACACACTTTTATCTTCAGGATCTCACCAGCCGAGTCGATTACCACAGCAAACTCACCAACCAAATAAACACTATTCATATGTGGCATGTAAATGTTGGGGTGTTTTGGATTTTGGCAAAAGAATTGTGGATGCAACTATACAAATTAGTCAGTAAATCATATGTCTATGGAGGAAGAAATTTATATGGAGTTAGGAAGCTAGGAAATAAGAACACTGTAATTGATGATAAACAAAATAAATACCACTTGTTAATAAGATAATCGATTATAACTGTCTCCTTTTACTCTTTGGAGATTTCTTTAATTTTATCGTTTTAATAGATCAGTAAAATGGGTTGGCCAAGTTGGATGAGGACGATAGTATTAGAGCTCGGACGAATGTATATGTTTTGTAATAATAGAGTGATTGGATATTATTGTTTGTTGTTTGTAGAAGTATGTGCCCGACGAAGGTTAATTAAATAATGATTAGTTATATCACTATGTTATTGGTATGAATTAGAAAATTAATGTTTAAGTCTGTCGATAGTTAATATCGTTAAGGTGAGACACATTATATAATAAAATAATCATATATAAAAAAAAAAAAAAATAATAAAATATAATAAAAAAAAACATATAAACTCACAAAAAAAAAAAATATACTAATAACAATAATACTATAAAAAACAATAAATTAACATTAAAAGAAACATAAATATTAATAATTAACATTATCCATAAACCAATAAAAATAAAAGGAAAATAATAAAAACATAATAAATTAAAAATATATAAAATTATTAAAATAAAAAAATAAATAATAATACAATTATAATAAAAAAAATAAAAAAATAAAAAATAAATATGTAAAATATTAAAATAATATAACTATATAATAATAAATAAAAATATAAATATAAAAATAAAAAATATATATAAAATAAAAAATGAATAAAATAAAACAAGAGTATAAATAAAACGGTAATAAATTATAGTCATATGGATAAAACTGATTTACCAAAAAACTATTAATAATCACTCCAAAAAAATAGGTTATAAACATGAGTACTTAAAAAACAAATAAAATAACATTTGGAAAAATGCATCATGAACCCAAACAATAAAAAACTGCAATGAAGAACAAACACATCGGAGGGTCATGAACTACAAAAGATTATATATTTCAGGACAAAGCAACATTAATATAAAGGGACAAATAGAATATTAGCTATAAAACTAAGGACAATAATTCATAATATTAATAGAAAACCAAATAAAAGGTACTGCGTTAGCAACACAACAATATGAAGAACTAAATATAATATAAAAAATACATTTATTTAATTATAAATATAGTAATAAACAGACGGCAAAACTACACCACCAAAACCACACCTCGCAACACAAAATCACCAAATCACACTGATTTTTCAAAAGATATACAATAGAAAATACTCAGCATGACAACAAACTAGAGAAGTGCACAGGAATCATCTAACTACTAAAGATAAACACCGGAAAAGTGGTTTTCATTTAATGGCCATATTTGATTCGATTTCGAAGTGCTTTGATTAATCCCTTTATACTTTCTTCTCTGGACTAGCATCAACACTAGGTATTCTCATTCTTCATGATTTAATATTATTTATTTATTTTTTTCTTCGCTCTCAATTCCACTCTGAGATTATCGCTATCCAAACAGAACTTAATCAAAGATAAACCTGAAATCACACAATTACAATCTATATCCACCACCCAACAAACACAACTTATATTATAGATAACTTGTCATGATTCACAGCACTTAAAAGCTTTAGACTGTAAAGACTCCATATCCCAAAACAACAATCACAAGCTACTCACTTTCGGTCAACTATAGAACACAACCAACACACGATAAAAGCCACAACATACTAAATAAAAAACACACATAGGAAAAAGGTCCTGAAATACTACACATTACGGGATATAAAAGTAACTCAAAAAACACCTCAGAAATAATTTACACACTATCTTTACGAGGAATTTAACATCATAGAAACTTCAGCAATCAATAAGATATCTAGATGTAAAAACATTGATTATTAAGTACCCATTCATTCATATATGGAGTCTATAATGTTAGAAGATCCTATATCTATAGTAAGGATTAATTATTTTAACTTTAATAAAATAAAAGTATAAAATAAGAAAGAAAAAAAAGGCAAGTACAAAAAAATGCTGACATTAATGAAAATTTAAAAGTATATATAAAATACGTATTATAAAAGCATTATATAAGAGGGAGAATGTTTTCAAGAGTCGAATATCATACAATTCGAAGTTCGACCAAGATCTTATTATTAAATTATGATTATAGATAATATAAAAAAGCGAGATACCAAAAATTAAACTGGAACAAAAAAGAAAGACGGAACATATACACTATATACAATCACTCAGGGTATGATGACCAAAAAAATCTTCTTCTACATCATGCAAGTATCTATACTAGTCATTCCTCACAATAGAGCATACTAACACCAAATCAATGTACGCATCACACACAAACCCACCCACACACAATCAATTGCAACAAACTCTATTCATATCACCTTTCAAAACTACAGAATTGAAATGACTTAAAGTCTCTGACTAATATTGACTAGTTATCACAAGATGAAACAGAAACAAAGACGATGAAAATATTCACATACATAGAAGAGGAAGAAATCCACAAGTATAATCAACAAAATTCTTAACAACCGAAATCAATCAAAATAAATAATATAAATTAAAATTTAACAATTTAAGTAAAGTGATCACTAAATTCATTTTTTTACAAAGAATGTCTACAAAGTTTATTTGATTGAAGCAAATAGTATCCAAAATTTAATTCAACTAAGAAAATTTAAAAAAAAAAAAAAATCAGCTTATTCACATACCATATAAATAAGGTCATGAAGAAAATAAAATTAGAGAAAAGTAAAATACATCATCCAAAATATCATAGTTTCACAGTGGCAATTTAATACAGAGAATATGAACAGAAGTAAATAAACACAGAAGAGAAATAACTACCTTCACGTAGGAAGCCAACACCAAAAGAACGGGAGACTCGAAGACCCATCGAATCATCAACAATTTTATACAGATGAATAAGACCATAAATTGAGATATAAAATCGGTAAAACAAACTATATGACAAATATAAAGCAACACATAATCTAGCACTACATTGTAAATATACAATAATAATTATAACAAAGGATACCATAACTGAACTTTTATTATTAGCACCCAGATCCACACATGGATGAGATTATCTATAAACGCAACTCTCATATACATATTAATAAATATAACTGAAAACCTTGCACTAAGTGTTTTAATGTTCATATTCCATATCAGAGAAATTCCAACATGATGCACACAAAAAATCTATCAAACTAATGGCCAGTTGAATTCTTATAATAACCAAATAATGGCTTAAAAAATAAGATAAGACATAGAATATTATCAAACGCAAAATTTATGTACTATAAAATGTTAAGTAAGTTCAATCAATCACCAATAAGATTATTGAATAAACACTTTTAGAATAATAATTAAAAAAAAAAAGATGCGCACATAATTTCACGAGAGCAAGAGTTTAAAAATAGTATTTCATGACACTGGAACTTAAAAATCAAAACATTCATGAAACTCTCATAAAACCTCAAACTAATAACATTATATTACTTCAATTTAAATTCTTAAGTCAGATAACAAGACAAACTTCTTTTCTATTTAGAATATCAAATTAAGAATAAAAAAAATCAAAAATTGATCTACATATATCAAAATTTTAAAATCAATTCACATATAAATATATAAATTTACACTACAGTAAATTCTTTACCTATAAACTTCTTATAAGAAATTCGATCATGTACTCATTAAGAATCAAACTCTACACTTAAAACAATTACTCTCATTATTTTACCCGAAGTGTTATTCAAATATAAAATTAATATATAATCCAAGTGATAACAGCCTAGTATCGAATGGAGAATCTTCTTAGGTGGTGTGATTAGTGTAGAACGAAGAAAAGTTAATAAAAATGAGACAGATAGAAATTGCCTTGCTAAAGTTGGAAGAGAGGGGCGAAAGAAAAGGAAGAGGAAAAGATACAGATGTGGATTAAAGCGGGTATAAAGTAGGTGAGATGTTTAAATGTAATACGAACGAGGACTGGGAGAACACAGAGAAACCAAAAGTGAGATAGGAGTCACAATAACAAGAATATCTGCAAGAAATGAACAATAAAGAGCCAAAATTAATTCGCAGATAGATGGCAACAGGCCCGAAAGAAGAAAGAAAGAGCTAGAAACATAGATAGAACAGATAATTAAGTAGAAGTCAGAGAAGAGGAATAGAGATATGTACGAAATCGGAAAGGAAAAACCAGCAGAGGTGAAAAGAAAATAAATGATCACAAACAAAAGAAGAATCACTCACAAGTAAGCGGTCAGACGTTGCAGTCTTGAACTGAAACCGACCTCGGAGTTTCAGATTTAATAATTATTTTCCTCCGACAAATACACGGTAATCTGCACCATATTAAAGAGAGCTAACATGACGAAGGATAAGGTAAGCGAAGAAGCCTTACATTCTCGACTTACAAATCATGTTCTTCCAATCACTATAAGACAAATATCCATCCATATTTCCTAATATGGAAGAAGTGTCATCTTGAAATTTAAGGATCGAGTTATATACATGGAAAAATTACAAATAAAACTGTGAAAAAAGTAAAAAAGAAGCCAGAAAGCAAGAAAGAAAGGAGGAGAGCCACGGAAAAAGAAGAAGGCCCTAAAAAAGCCAAACAACAACTACCAAAAACACAAAATCGGACGAGACAAGGACGGAATGAGGCACGAACAGTCACAAAACAAGGAACGAGAAATAATGTGAGGAAGAGATAAAAAAAAAGCGGAGGAGAAGTAGGCCAAGCGACGTGAGGCACGGAGCGAGAAGAAACCAACAAGAGAACGCGAGAAGGAGGAGGAAAAAAAAAAAAAAAAGAAAGAGGAAAGAGAAACGCAAAAGCAAGCATAAGAGGGATACGGAAAAGCAAGCCCCAGAGGAAATAAAAGAACATGGCCAGAACCGGCCAAAGAGAAAAGAAACATATAATCAAGCAAAACCACACAACAAAAGACACAAAGCAAAAACAGAAACTAAAAGCACACACAAAAAAGACCTTATACACAGCCATCCAAACACACCATCAAAACAAAAACGGACTAAGTCTGTTAAAGAAAAAAATAACAAGTTATTCAAAATAAAACAATTCAAAAAAAAATTCCATATTATACGTATTAATCTATAAATTTGATCTGAGAAATAGCTGTACATACTGTAATAATAATACATAAAGCACACTCTAAGATAATACTCCAACCAAGTGTTTTTGAAACTCCAGAAGCGTCCATAAATATAATTTTAACCTACAGCTTATCTATAATGTCATAACTGATGATCTTAGACATCACATTAGAGACAGACTATGCATCTAAAAAGACAACCCAAACAAACACATAATAAAAAATCGGTACAGTCAGTGTAATTTCCTAGAAAAATAAAATAAATATAAAATACATATGTGTTGGAAGATGTGATCAAATATGTAATGTGACATAATGAGATATTGCTCACACCTACAGATAAAGTTCTGATTCACATAAAGCATACAAAACAATCAATAGTCGTAAAGTTGGATAGATGTACCAACATAGTTACAATGTAAAGTGACTATTAGAGTAATTGACTCACTCAGAACAGATTTCTGTATTCTAAGCCGCATAACATCATAGTGTTGCATTGGATTGTGTCCATTCGTAATGATGACAATAATTGAAGATATATGGCTCAAATATCAGACACAGTTTCCTGTATACTAGCACCAAACATTCATAGCTAGTGATATGGACATGATGCTCCACTAGTCATAATGTGAATCACATAACACATGCCAGTATAATAAAGACAACTAACAACAAACTCCAAGAAACAAGTAATATCTGATCTAATACTAAGAAAAGAAACAAATTACCGCAAAAAAAACACTCAATACAAGATCGGACTCTATATCAGCTATTTCAAACGTGAGAGTAGAAATTTCTCAGTACTCTGGAATATTAAATAAAAAATCAAAAACACGCCTACTTTATACAGTTATATATCCTCAGAACAATGTCTTATAGAAATTAGAATTTTTAAAAAATCTTCAAAAATTATATTCGCAAATTAAAATATGATTTGAATTGAAACCAACATAGAGCTAAACTTGCTCTTTTATAACAAACACAAAAAAACCTACTCACTTAAAAGTCTAAAGATATAATAATAACTCTAGATATTCACAACAAATAAATATGACAATAAAACATAAAGAAACATGAAAGCACACCATATATAATAAGAGACACCAAATAATAAGAGTTCATAAGAGTTTACCATCTTCTCACTATTTATATAAAACAATAATTACCATTTACTATTGATACTAAAAATGACATACAAAGGAATTAAACAAAAAAATCGTAATGGACAGCAATTATTCTTTACAGAATATAACTTCTCAAAAAAAAAAAAAATAATAATAAACTCACATACATCAATTTAATTTCCCTATCAACACTTAACACAAAAAACATCATGAAGACCCCTTTCAATGCTAAAACGCTTCCGTGGCTTATGACCATACAGAACCCTACAGAATAGATGGAGTTATAAACAAAACAACAATAAAAAAAACCGTTTATTTGTATAAAAATGAAACAAATATATCTATAAGGAGCACAAGTACGTAAGAAGATAAAAACATTGGAGATAATTCTTAGACATTTGATTAAAAATGCTCAAGAGAAATAATGTTTGTTATGTTAAGTTGATAAATAGAGATTGAAATTAAAACATGACAAACAAAAACATGATAAAACAAAAGCTAAATTTAATAAATCCACAACCACTAAAGTGGAGACAGAGATAAAATTTATAAAGTATATAAAAGCACAAAATTGTAATGTAGTCTGTTTCCAATTAAAACTTAAAAAACACACATAGGTAAAGAATAAAAAAACCTAATAAATTAAAAATAAAATTTACAAATCAATGGTCAAAATTAATAAAAGTCAACACCTCCATAATATAAAACAAAAATATAATAAAATATAACTATTGCATTATTAAATATAAATAATACTATAATATTTAATAAATGCTAAATAAAACTTAACTTAACTTAATACTACAAAAATCAATAAATAATAAATTATCATTTATCAAAAATCAACACATAGCATAAATACAACAACTAATAAAATATATAATATATAATGAATCAATTTCATATAATAGAAATAAAATAACACCATTATGAAATATAAAAAAATACTATAAACACAACATACATACATACATAACATATAAACATAAATACAAATACAACATACACCCAAAAACATAAATATATATAATAATAATAATAAAAAAAAAAAAAAAAAAATATAAAAAAAAAAAAAAAAAAAAAAATAAAACAAAGGTCATTTAATAGAGGGTAGAACCTACCAAACAACAAAAACAAACAATGGTTATTCATTTCAATTTACAACAAAAGAATAATAAATATCCTCCAACAACAACAAAAATCAAAAAAAAAACAAGAAAATAAAGCGTTACCATATAAAAAAACAAAAAACCAAAAGCAAGAAAAAAGCAAAAAACAACAAAAACAACAAAAAAAAAAAAAATCATATACATCCAAACACAAACAAAAACAAAAAAACATAAAAATCGGTAAAGAATGTACAAAGCCGGCAAGTTAAGTTTTATTAATTAATTCGTTATGTATATAAAAATGCTCTTAATATTTATAATATTCTTTTTTTTTTTATTTTTTATATTATATTTTATTTAACAGTTATCATTAGCCAACTTAAAACAACCAAACACACACAACAAGAGCAGAAGCCCTAAATTCAGGAGGGGATGATATAGCCAAACCGCCAAAACTATCATCCGCAGCAGCAAACATATACGAAGATGAACACTAAAAAAACGACCAGGCTTTTCAAGTGAGGGAGAATCTAATAATATCAGCAGGAAAACAGGAAGATCGGAAGAAGAGAATTACCCCAGAACAAATAGAGTGAAAGGATAAAAAGTTAACACCCAAAAACCAAAACAACAAACACAGCAGCAAAACTAGAGCAATGAGAGATTACCCATATATCACCATACACCAAAACTCGTGCCGCCGCAGAATACATCCACACACCCAACACAACACACAATCTGATAGATCACTCAAGGCAAGCGGGTGACACTCCTAACAAGGTGCGAAGCATGCGTACGCGAGTGGTAAGTTAACCTCGAACACCTGCACTGCGATACCTATACCGAAAACAGATATAAGCACCACACATCGCGCGCGCAAAGATAGAGGGTCAAGTGAACTGGAAAGTACATAACAGTTTATAGACCCCTATTGGCTTTTGACTCGACCCTGTCCAAAGCCGGGTGAAACAGGCCCCAGATCAATGAGAAAAGTTAACTCTTATACAAGGCCAGAGACACACTACGAGACCCACATCTGTACTCACGGTCATAGGAAGTAACAACTCACTGCACCAGAACAAGCAAGGACTAAAAAAAAAGTCTTCGCAGTCTAAACAGAATCCCAAGTTTTCTTTGAGGCGCACACACAGCAACCAGTTGTGAATGATGAAGGTTTCCAAAGACATTATTTTATTAATAGATTAAAGAAGCATAGAGATGTTATATATTATGTTAAAACAGAGAGAGAAACGAAAGAACCGATCAACAAGAGATAGCAGCACACAAAATTGTTATTTACGACACCACAAAAACAAAAAAATCATGACAGCAAATATAAAATATAAGAAGAGAAAAGAAGATAAATTAACCAAAAGTTAAGAAAGAATATGGCGCTTTTTACAAAAAGACTCTGCAATTATCACAAACAAACAGGTTTTGAGACGAAACCGCAAAACATCCCCCCCACAAAAAAAAACCCGCAAAACCTTCAATATTCTAGGAAAGAAAATTTACGAAGAAATCCGAGATTAAAAAAAGAAACAGAGAACGGCCACAACTTCTAAGACTGCCAACATAAATCTTTTGCATGTATGAATAGAAGATACTGAAAAAGAAAGCCAAGATTGCTTTCCACTCTGCGCTTCATAGTGAAGTGGATAGAGTTAGATGGATGCAGAACGACGTGCAGCCCCTCACAGCTATCCAATCCCAAATATAAGAAAAGTAAGAAAAGCACAAGAAAAAAAAGAAAAAAAAATAGAAAGAAAAAACAACGAAAACCTGAGACACAAAAAGAACATCAACCTCCCAGTCAAACACTAACACCAACCCAAACACCAACTAAATTGAAAAAGAAAAAGAGAGTTACGCAATACACATCAAACGCATAAAGCCGATGTTTAGAACAGACTTATGAAAAATGAAGCTAGACAAATAGTAAAGAAACAAAAAAGAGAAGAGGAAAAAGGAGGGGCGCTTGGAAGGACAAATAGATGACGATGCCACAAAATAAAAAACACACACAGGAAAAAATAAAAAATGATTTGGATAACTACTGTCATCAAAAGACGCCACCCGCATCAAAAGAACAGTCATAGCCACGTAGATACTCACTCAAGAAGCAACACGCCCCAAAACACAACCACATAAAATGGCTTAAATCAAGAGACGTCAATAATCGCTAGTAGAAAATATTGAACACTACCTCCCACACAACAACCAAAAAATAAGCACGTACTCCAAACGCGAAATACCAGCAAAGAAGAAAGAATGAAGAAATTAAACCTAAACTTAGTATCTTACAAGAGCGAGAAGTGAGAAAAAAAAAAAAAAAAAAAAGTTAGAGAAAGGGCTTTTCAAGATTTCAAAGAACATAGAATAAAAGACTCAGAGAGCCTATAAGGGGACTAAGTTAGAAGGATCACAGAGCGGCAACAAACGCTTACTTATATATTACGGAATCACGCGTATGGACCACACACACCTCATACACACTGTGAGCGTGCTTACCAACAAACTGAGGGAATGTCGCACTCCAGTAACTTTCAAAAAAAAAGACCATAAGAGAAGAAATATAAAGTTGAAAAACGAGAGGTGGTGTCAGAAGTAAAGAACAATAATCCATCAAAAACTACGAAGACTTTTTTACCAACCCTGTGTTAAACAATTAACTAAACTCACATTGAATGAAACCGAAGTAAAATAATAAAAACCCATTATATAAGAAGAGCCATAATGAGAGGAGAGTTTTAAGGAAATTGAAAAAAAGAAAAGTTATAATCTCTAATATGTGCAATTCGAAAATCATAATACAAATAGAACTCTATAATATGATAAAGACAAATACTTTAAAATACAACATATCGTACATAATAAACAAAGATTTAACCAACGAGAATTAAAATCAGGTATGTAAGAGGAACAACTTCCTATAAACACTAGTTAAATAGACCGTACTAATTCTTCATATCTATAGAATATTAACAGATAAGAGTTAAAAAAGTTAACCGAGATTAAATTAACGGATTATATAAACGGGAAAATTAGCGTAATGCCCACCTTTTGTTCATAATATAAATATAGATATATAAATAGTATAATATATAAATAATAGTAATAAAATAAAATACTAACCAATCATAATATACTACACTCAATTATAATATCTAAATACATCCCACTAACAAATAAATACTATAATTATATATAAAATATATATAAGATATAAACTATTATAATATAACTAAATACCATAATTTAAGATAAAAATATAATAATATTAATATATAAAAATAATTATAATACTATATATACATATATATATATCAATTAATATATAATATATAAATATAAAAATAAAAAAACACAATAGTACATAATAATAATATATAATATCAAAAACTATTAATACTATATATAACTTATATAATAATATAAATATAATTAAAAATATATATATAGTACTATAATAACTATATTATATAAATGATATACTATATAATATAATATATTAACTACTGATGCCAAAGTATGCGGTGTTCTCCCAGCACGCACGAATGAAAATTTTATTAAAATAACAAGCAGTTCAGACCACCTACTCACCACATTGAGTAACCATGTTAACAAAGTATTAGTACTGCACTGTAGAGTTAATTTTTTATAATATTATATTCTCTTTAAATTTTTTGAAATATTGAGTTCATTTTGTCAAAGCATAATGATTTGAAATACATATTATTTAAAAAATGATGCAAAAAAAAAAAACAAAAAAAAATAAAAAAAATTACTATACGGATAATATTAGAATATCTTTTTAATCAATGTATCTTCACTTAAAACATTTTCAATATTTATAATAAATTCTTCATTCATATATGTGCTAGAGAACAGTCACTGCAATACCCTGAGCATACACCTTATTATAAATCATATATATAATATATATAATTATAATATAATATAAATATAAATACTAATAATATTTATTAATATAATACTAATATAAGCTATATATAATTATAGATAATAATTATACTATATAATATATACTTTATTAAATAACAACATATATAATATAATATATTAATTATATAGTATTATCACTATATATATAATATATTTATAACTATATAATAAATTATATATATACTATAATATATTATATATTATATATATACTTATATATATATAATATAAATATTGTGTTGCAATTTTCAAATAATAAAAATATATTAAATTTATATTATAAAAAATTATTCTTCTTGGTCCTCATAAAAGCAAAATGATTAAAAGTGTCTCCTTTTATATTATGCAGCTTGCAGCTATGATAAACACTAATTAAAACCAGTTCTATTTGTCTTCCCTCCCTTGTAGAATTGAAAAGATACATTTTGAGCTTCTTCAAAGTAGAGAAATTTATTTCTGGATTGCACTTTGTGAGTGAGATAGGAGATAAATCTTTAACAATCTAAATGTGGTTGATAGATTAAATTTATTTACAAAATTCATATTATTTTTAATATTGATGGAATGAATACTAAGTTTAGTAAATATGGATCTGTGGCTTACAAACTTGCTCTCTA
>JABUQX010053012.1:5000-28874 GCA_015478945.1 Trachelipus rathkii
AAAATTATAAAAATGATTTTAAACTAGCATGATTAAGCTTTTTAGATAAATGTAATTTTTGTTCTCGTATTATATATGTAAGGATATATTTTAATTTGTTTTTTAATACAATCGAAAAATGTACATATTTAGAATTTTACTTTATATGTTTTCAGAAAATGTTAAAGATTTCTTAAATCCTATTGAACACATGTTTTTATCTACAAGTTTGACCAATTCTAAAGTTTTCTTTGAGTTATTAGAGGTCTCTTTAATTTGTAGTAAATGTCAATCTTTGTCAATTTTAAATGTCTTTTTGACCTTCATAAATAAAACTTAAAAATTCAAATGAACGAAACTTAATCTTTCGTAGTATTGAAAAATGAATTAACTTTAAATTAGTCTTGTTTTTAAATTATTGTATTGTGTAGAAAAAAACATTTTATTATTGTTATTAGTATTTTAACAAACCAGCTGATAATTGTTTGCAATACTTTTAAAATAAATATTTTTCTATTTTTAGAGGATCTATATTTCCTATCATTTATTTCTAGTTCCTAATTTTTTAATCTCTTATAATTCTACTTAGTATATATATATATATATATATATATATATATATATATATATATTATATATATATATATTTTTATTTTTATATTTTTTTTTTTTTTTATCTTATATATATATATATATATATATATATATATATATATATATATATATATATATATATATATATATATATATATATATATATATATATATATAATAATATTTAGCTTTCTTCTTTGCTTAACTTAATAATAACCATTCTAATACTACTTGATTAAAATAACCAATGAATGTAAAGATATACATTCTCACTCTTCCACTCCCTCCCTCACGTATATATATATATATATATATATATATATATATATATATATATATATATATATATATATATATATATATATATATATATATATAATATATATATAAAAAAAAAAAATATTTATATAATAATATACACATATACATATATCTATAACATCTATATCTCATATATATCATATATATATATATATATTATATATTTATATATATACATATATATCTTTATATATCTTTCATATTAATAATAATAATATATATTTTTATATTTACATACTTTATATATATATATATATATATATATATATATATATATATATATATATAAAATTGACTTAATCATAAGAAAAAAAATACCATATATTCGCAATACTATGGAATTATTATGCTGACGTTTCGTACCATAGTCTTGCAAATAAGGAATATTTTCATATGATTACGTTACCTTTTTTTTTTTTGCCAAATTACCGCGTTCAAAAACAAAATAAACAATATCAGAATAATCTTATTTTTTATAATATTTGTGAGTGAGTAACTCGGAGTATTAAACAACTTTTCCCATCTCTGATGTGAAAGTAGATTTCAAGATCCAAGGATTTTAATTTTTCCTCTTGTATCGCAATTTAATTGTTAGTATGTTACCTAAATATTTGGACTTTCATTGTAAAGATCTACAAAAAAACATAATTTGGTACCTCATCAAATTATGACTTAACCAATACTGCGTTAGAAATTATTTGAAATTATTACGTATTAATGAAAAGGGACTACATTTTGAATAATCATTTGAATTACCAATATGTATATTGGAGTAAGTTAACGAACAATCCTTAAATTTGTACAAAAATGTTAAACAAGAATACAAACATTATTATATCACCTTTTTCGGGAACCGAGGACACCCCCCAAAAAAATTTAATAATTAAGTAAAAGATAAAGTAAAAATCTTAATCATACTACCATTGAATATGGTTTTAGGATGAATCTCGATTTTACATCAAGATGAGAAAGCAGCACTAAGCAAATGTTAGATAATTCAACATGAAATTTTATAACTAGTCTTTATTTAACAAAGGCTAGAGTTCCAGTTTTTTTAGAGAATTATAATAAAAGGCCTGTTACAATGGTTTTAACTAAATAAAATAAATACAAGTAGTAAAATTATTTTAATATATAAACTTACTCCATGGAAAAAAAGTGAACCTAACCTAAGCATTTTACTTTCCAAGAGATTTTATAATACTCTTGAATCCTTTTGAAGATAAAGAATGGGACAACTAAATGCTACAGAAATCAGTAAATCAATGTATCATAAAAATTAATTTTATACAGAAGAAATTAAATTTTAATGAAGACTTTGGAAAGAAAGTTTTATTATGTGTGAAATATAATTTCTTGGACATTAGTCATAGTTAGTCTCTCTGAAAGAATTTCTAATTTCTTCTGTGGAGGTATCTACTTAGTAGATACCTCCACATTCAATCTTTAAAAAAAACTAATTATTGTTCGATGCTTTTATTTTAAAGATTGCCTCCTGCACTTGTTAATATTTACCGGTTTATTTTTATTATTTTTACTTATTATATTTTTATTTACTCTAAAATATGTTATTTTTTATTTCTTCCTTATTTAACTAGCTATAAAATATAAAGAATTTATTGTCCAGGGATTCAAATTGAGGCTGATAGGTCCTATATAGACATAGCTTTCAGCAATGATAGACGATCTGATAGTGAAAACCGGGTGCCTCAAAATTAAAAGCTCACGCATGAAGCGTGTCTGTTTGGTGACCTGATGGATGGCCTAGCGTTGCATTCTAGACGCAAATAATCGCGCTGTACTTGTTGACACGTATGGCGCGGAGAACGCGTATGTCGGAACTTGGCTGCCATCAAACACTCTACGCTGACGTCGCGCCAGGGACGCACGAGAATCTCAAGTTTTGACTTATCATTTGCTAATCTATTATTTTATTAATCATTATGATTATTTATTTATTGATAAATATTGGTATATTATTATTATATATTCCTTGTCTGTTCTGTACAGTTTCATTGAACTTATTAATTTTATCTTAGGAAATTTTTAAGACTTTCAGCATTCTATATAATTTATTAATATTATTAATTATAATTATAAATATACCTTATTTCATTATTGTAATTTATATTATCTATGGCATTTAGTTGCATTCTCTATTATTATTAAATTCATTGCATATTTCAAAATCATTTCCAAAATATTCTCGTGATAAACTATTTTGGACGTAATTTGACAAATTATGAAAATTGATTGTCAGAATTTCATGGTTAATTAACTAATAATAAATTAATACATATTAATAATAATATTATTATAATTCATTTTATATTTATAATTAAAATTGTTATAACCTTATATTAATTTAATTAATAAGAAAAAATATATAATGTTTAATTTAATAATTTATTGTAAAACTTCATAACTAAAATTTTTTATTTAATTTATATTTTATATATTAATTTAAAATATATATAATATTATAATATAAATTAATTATTAATATTCACAATTATCAGTATGATAATCTCATTTGGTTCAAAGGTATTGATTATATATGTTGGGCAATTCATATTACCCTCACTTTAAAATATATATTGAAATTACATTATATTTATAATTAAGATTGTTATCTAAATTGACCTTGTAATCTCAAATTGATGTAATTTTTTATGTGGCTCATTCCTAAAAAATCCGATAATCTCACTCCTTATATTATTATTCAAATTCCATTATTAATTATTATTTATTCATATATTAGTATGATAGTATAAAAATTCTATTATTATTAATTCATTACTATTATTATTATTATTCATTATGTCATTACTCTATAGATTAAGACATTATTATTCATTCTTCATTGATTGTATATATTGAGGTTATTAGAAGTTGTCTTTAATACTTATTGTATGTGTTTTTTCTGGAAATTGTAATATTACTATAGAGTCGCAAAACCGGACACGACACCTTTGTAAAGGCAATATAGGGAGCCGCAGGGACATTAAATAAAAGTAGATTTCAATTTAATGTACTTGTAAAAAATGATTTATTAGAGAAATTTAAATAATTAATTATATGACTATAATGAAGTTGGTAAAATATTGGACTTAAATAACTTGAAATATACGTTAATTTTATTCTTACTCTGAATTAAAAGTTTTGATAAATTAAGAAAATTATGTATATATATTTAATTTATTATTACTAGTAATTTAATTATAATTAATTATTTATTATTATATTATTAATTATATATTTATATTATTATTTATATATTATTATCTTATATATATCATTATTTAAATTATTATTATAATTATTATTAAATATTTAATTATTATATTATAAATATTATATTATTTAATAATTATTATATTATTTATTTAATTATTATATATTATATATTTAATTTATTATATTGATTATATAAATAAATCTAGAATTCAATCAATCTATTTTATTATATTATTATTACTTATATTATTATTATTATTATTATTATATATTATTATTAATTGTTATTATTAATTATTATTTTATTATTGATTAATTATTATTATTATATTATTAACGTTATATTTAACAAGAAGAAGAAGAAAAGTATTTATAATTATATATTAGTATTATTAATTTATATTATTATAAATTAATTTTTATATATTTAATATATTTAATTATATTTATTATTATATTATTATTATAATTATTTAATATTTAATTTATTTATATATATTATTGCTTATTTAATTTATTATATATTTATATTATTCCTTTAATTTATATTATAATTATATTTAATTATATATATATAATTTATATATAATTTTTAATTATTATTATTATTAATTTATTATTATATTTTTTATTAACCTTAAATAGTAAAATGAATTTATTTATTATACTATTAATTATTATATATTATATTATTATTATTTATCTATTAATTATTAAATATTAATTATATTTATTTATTTATATTCTAATTATTATAATTTAATTATTATTATTAAATATATTTTAAAATATTTTTTTAATTACTCATAATTTGAAATATTTTTAATTAATTAAATATATTTTAAATTTTATTATATTATTTATAATTATTTAATTATTATTATTTATAATAATTATATAATAATATTAACTATAATTTATTATATTATTTAATTATTATTATTATTATTATTATTATTATTATTATTTTAATTATATAGTTAATTGGCAATTATATCATGTAATTAAAATATCTTAAATAGCTAAATAAAAGAAATTCGAAAATTTGCAGCAAAAAACTGATTATTTTTTATTTATTTTTTTTTTCATTTATTTATAAATTATTAATATTTAATTTATTATGTATTTTAGTTGTTTGTTATTTGATAATTAGGATATTATTTTTATTGTTTGATAATTATATTTTTATGTATATTCATTTTATTTCATATTAATTAATAAATTTAATTGTCATATTGATTATATAATGTTTCTTAATTTAATTTTTATTTTATTATAGTATTTTTATTTTTTATATACTTCAAATTAGAAATAATTAAAAAATAAAAATATAATACTTAATTACTACTTCCTATGAGATTTTGTATTAAATCTGAAATCTTATTGTTTTTTTATATATTATAATAAATTATAAAATACTATTATTCTCAAATCTTTATATTTCGGACCATATACGAGAGTTTTCAGCGGGGTCAGGTAACGTTGGGTTGTAACATTGCATCAATACAGTAACGTGTTGCTGTTTCGACTCTCGAAGAGCGTTCGGGAGATTGTACAAAGCTATATGACCGCACGCAAGCTAGGGCCTAGGGTTAACAATAATACGAAGATACGTATGAAATTTTATTTTGATGAGACACATTTGATTCAGCGTGCAGACTAATTATTATATACACATCGTGTTTTTAGTCTGAGTTAGTAAAACATACGTGTCATTTAATATTATGTTAGAATTCTCTCTAGGCCCTGTCGATTGTAAGTGAATTTCTCTGTTCTCTAAATCACTCATATTTATAAGCACTAACTTTATAATTAGAAAAGACATAGAATATGTTAGGTAGAAGTGATATAGCGCAACGTAAAGCAACGAGGAGGAAGATTATAGGCTTTGAGGATAAGAATAGGCCGTGAAGTTGTCTAGATAGGCCCCATGCGGCTTCATTTTTATAAAATGATTATTAATTTTATTATTTTATATTTATATATGGTTGAGTCTAAATCTAAGAGATTAGTAGGCAACAATAACGGGTTATACCTCTATATTATTAATAATTTTATTGGTTGACTGGGATAGTCTAAAATAAATAGGACCATGCGATAGTATTTTTTCATTAAGTATTTATATTTATTTTATTTATTAGAAGTTGACTTTGTGGAACATTACTCTTAGAGAAGGTGCAATAATACAGCGGCAGCATGTCCATTCTTTTATATCGCTATTATTCCGCGTGAAATTTGTGTTGTGAATTTTTGTGGATAGGTTTTTGATATTGTGATTTGCTATTCTCGAGCAGGAATCGGTGTGAGGATAGTTTTGAGGTATATTTAATATCAGGGAGCTTACGTCGGTATGTTATGATATATATTTATATTTATAATATTAATTATTTAGAATTTAGTAGATTCTAAATATTAATTTATTTATTTGTTGAATGGGACTATATAGACTAAAAAGGTAACATTATATAGTCATGGTCTATCTTTAAGTAATTTAATTCTTATTCTTTTATAGCCAAAAAAAAACTATCTAATAGAGGTCGATACATTAGCGTGTTTTCATTATATTTATTTTATTATTTTTAAATATTAAATTTAATAAATATTATATATATATATTAAATATATATATATATATATTTTAATATATTGTGTATATATTATATATATAATATATATATATATATATTAATTATATTTAATAATTATATATATATATAATTATATATATATATAATATATATATATATATATATATATATATATATATTATATATATAGGTATTTATATATATAATATTTATATATATATAATACTATATATATTATATATGTTAAATATATATATAAGTATTATATTAATCTAATATAATATATATATATTAATAATATATAATATATATATTATATTAATATATATATATTATATATATTTAATATATTAATAATATAATTTAATATTATTATAGTAGTTAATAATATAATTATTAATATTATAATATATAATATACTATATATATTATATATATTAATAATATATAATTAAATATATTATATAACATATATATTATATTATTAATATATATATAATATTATATATATTATAGTAAATATATATATATATATATATATATAATATATATTAATATTATAATATATATTATAAATATAATATATATATATAATATTAGCATCATAATATAATTATTTTACTATACTCGAGCTTTAGCCACAATTTATTATTAATATAATTGTGTTAGCAGGTGCGGGACTAGGGGAAAACTACATAATCTATTCACAAAATGCATATCCTTCACACCGATAACTACTTTCCCCTCAACTTTATCCTAGACCTTTAAATGAAGGAGATTTTTACAATGGTAATTAATAATACCATTTATTGACACTATTAATATTAGAAATTCAAATTAAATTAGGTAAAATAAGTTGTTAAGCTTTGAGAATACATCTAAATTTTTCTGCCTTTTCTGCTTAGAGTATTCATTCTTTGTTTTTTTAATATTTTTTCATTCACATAATATTATAATAAATTATCATATACTATACCAGCATTATTAAGCTATAAAAATACTTATACTCTCTACTTGGAAATACATAAGTTGGGGATATGACCTAAAGTATTTATATCCTATGTACAAAGTTTAGCTCAAGCGTATGGTGATAATAAACACATTTATATCTTTATTTCCCTACCACTGATATGTAATAACTCATATCATATGTGAAAGTAAATGACAAAATTATTCTTTGTGATAGTTTTTTCATGATCATTATTATTCCACTCACTTTAAAGCATATATATATAACTTATACTTTTGGTTAATGCGTGTGTTTCTTCTGCAATATATATGTAATAATATTATAACTTATATTAGGATACTATAGATAATATATCTTTACCTCAAGTGAATCATTAGCTATATTTGATTTAATCATTGTATGTATCATCTAACCAGGATTGGATTATTTTATTTTCCATTTTAATGGGTATGTAGCTAGAATTTCAAAGTTGCCAAATGTCGGTTTATAATATAATTGAAGTTTTTCAACTGCAACACTACTTTTTCTTCAAAATTCGTAATAACTAAAATATATGTATCCTCTGTCAAGTATTTATTTCATATATAATATAAAAAATTTTTTTTTTTCCCTTTAATTAAGTACTTATTTAAATGTATAGATATATATAGCACAAAGGTATCGGTATACCATCAACGCACAACTCTTACATTTAAAGTCCACTACATTTTAACACCATTTGATAAATAGTCTCTCTCATTAAACAGTATCAGTTGTCCATATTGTCTCGTGCTTCTTAAGTATTATTCTTATTTATTTTAAATAATAGTGGAACACTTCAAGCATTATTCTCCTCCATCATCAGATAAGGCTTACTATTAGAGGGTTCGCTTGAGTATTATTAAGATTAATATTTTATTGTTTAGTTACTATAAAGATCTAATAATAGTGCTAAATATAGCGAGCTCTCTTAGAACGTAATAAATTATTCTTTAAATTTTTTATGCGGTAGACCTGGGGACTTCCAGGATTGTGAAAGGAAGATTCTTAAATCATTATTCAGGATAGAAGAGAAAACTTCATTTATAAAATTTACAATTACTATTACATCATTACATTCTATATTACGTTTTTTAACATATAATTCATTAAATTCTTAAATTTTTATGTCGAATGAATGATGCGTGAGGCATCGCGGATGACGGATTGCATTTTACTAGTAACTGGTCTTGCGCGGTATAGCTTCCGTGTGCATGCGTGACTTTGTCACATAAACAGTGGCGGCTCTAAGACTTTCCGGGGCCCTGGGAGCGGCACATATAATTGAGAGCAGAACCATGGATTGACGGGGCTCTGTGGTAACTAGATGTTTTCAGTAGAAAACAATACACAGTATATAATAGTATTTAAAAATATCTGCTACACATTAATAATACACTTAGTTTATATAAACCTAATTAAACTTGGACATTGCTGATAGTTAGATTATATTATTATATGATAATATATTAATATTATATATAATATTAATATATATATATATATATAATTATATATATATAATTATATATATTAAGTGATATTATTTATATAATCATATATATATATAATATTAATTATATTAACTATATATTATATATATATTAATTAATATTATATAATAAATATAATAATATATAAATATATATTTATTATAATATATACTATATATATTATATAAATATTATATATATATTATATATATTATATATATAGTATTATATTTATATATATATATATATATATATAATATAATATATATATATATATTTATATATAATATTATATAATATATATATATATATTATATATATAGTATATATATATATATATATAATATAATATTTATAATATATTATAATACTATATATTAATAATATATATATATATATATATAAATAATATAATAAATTATATATTGAATTGGCAGTATATTTTAATAATTACTTGAATATTTATAAAATATGGTCAGATTCTACTAATCTTGTTCGCATGTGAGTTCATTTCTTATTTACCTCAGTCACCTATATCTTGTTCTGTGAAATTTTTCCTCTACTAATTTCCTTATTTATTATATATGCCTGTGGCTTATGCTCACCTTTATAATCAACAATTACCTAAGGTAGAGTGCAAATTAAATTAGTGGGTTTTTATATTTTATTATAATAGTATTATTTTTAATTTTAAAATTTGTATTTATAATAATTATTATTATTTTGATGAAATATTAATTAGTGTATATAATAATAATAAGAATGGATTAAATGTAAAATGAATAATAACGAGGAGTGTATTATAATAGTTGCTTGATCATTATTGGAAAGGGAGGAATGGTAGTTGATAACGACTGTTTATAGAGCTTGTTGTTGTAATGGGGTGATTATTGATTGTTAATGTGAAGGCTATAACCAACCATCCTATAGAGAGAAAAAATACAAGTGTGTGAGTATCTGACTATAGTAGTCATAGAATCACCTCACTGGAGTGTTAGTCTAAAGGTATAATCATAAGCTGGTAATCTACAATAATTATATTATAGACACCGGTAACGTATATTGGTACATATTAATAATTAGTATTAAAATGGCGATGGATTGGCGGTGGTAGGTGGAATTTATAGTTTTAGGTCATAACTCACCTGGTAACCAGGGGATATGAACCCTCACAATGAACGGGATTGTTGTGATTGTAAACAGTATGTGGATTATCTGTCTGAGGTTGATGGAAGATCTATGGTATGGTGGGATTTTATGTTAACTCATGTCGATAATCGGGCTCATACTCACACTTTTTTAAAGGCATGAGGGTTAGTCGGGCATTAGGAGGGGCTTTATTTGATTTGAGGCTCACTATATGTTCTTTCTACTCTTTAACTAATCTGTTACTGTTGCATTAAGTTGTGAACTTACACTCTTCTCCCTAACTCCCCAATCTGCGGGAACTACCATGGGCACAGTGTAGAGATATCGTAATAGTTATGATTAGTGAATTGATGATTGACTAACAGGCGTTGATATTAAGTGTGTTCTACTTCCTCTAGCGGAATGAAGGCTCGCTCTGGCATGGACTGTGGTGTAAGTATTAGATTCTGTAATATAATGTGATGTATTAGTGTGGTAGGCTCTGAATTAAGGAATTCAATAATATAGTATGTACTTAACTAACGTAATAGTGTAATACGCTATGAGGCGTATATAGTTAAGTAATAATGGTGTCCCACTAGGTGATTGTAGGTTAGTACAATTTGTGGTAATTATTCCTGATTTAGTTGTTATAAATTATCTCCTATTGTTATATTTCACTCATTTGTATAATGTGATGGAGGTTATGAATATATAAGATTTGAGTGGCGGGTATCAGTGATATAGGAATAATGGATGTTAAAATATTAGAGAAATAGGTATAAGAATGAGTGGGAGTGGTAATACCCCTAACTAATTATATATATATTCACTGAATATATTGATATTGAGTTTTGGTGCTCGTACGAATTGAATATAGAAGTTTAGTAGAATGGATTGGTAAGTAGAGAACTTTTAGACAGTGAGTAGTGTTAAAGGAGGTGTTTATTGTGAAAATAAGTTAAAACGTAGATAAGAGTTATAAAGGTTATATGGTTAGTGATGATTAAGGTATGTAAAGTCTGATTGATAGTATTGTTACAATTAACTTAGTTATGACATAGTATAGTCAGTGATACTTAAAGTAGTATTTTAAATTAATTTTAAGGTGAGGATATGATGTTAGGATGAATAGATAGGAGAACTAGTAGATGAATGCAGAGATGTAAGTAGTATATAATATTGTAGTAGAAATGTACAGGAAGATGATTGATGTTAGCTAAATATAATTAGGTTGAGGTTATATTGGTAATAGAAGATAAGGGACTAAGTCTTTGAATAGTGCGCTATAGGGTCTTAATCACATGTAGGGTATGTTGTTACCTGTGTTAATTGTATAGATATGTGAGATAACTATATGATCTACTGATAAGATAGATTAATATGATAATCTATAAAGTTCTAAATGTGTTTTACAAATGGACATTTATACTTTCTGAGGATTAATATATGCTTAATAATGATTAGAGATAAGAATGATATAAAAATATTTGATAAGGAAAATGAAACCTCGTATTAGAGATCAGTTTGATGAGGTATATTGTGAATATGATAAAGGGGTAAGTGAGTAAGAATAAATTATAAATGAAAGTAATGTTGAGATGGTTTGGGTCATGTGGAAGGATGAATGATAGTCGGTTGTTTAAGCGGATGAATATGATGGCGAGTGTGCTGTGAATATACGACCGGCTGGGTAAGACCGAAGAATAAAAGTGGTAATTGAGTCGAGTGAACGAATGTCTGAATGAGAGTAAGAACGATGAGGTTTGGACATGGAGGCACAGCTAAATATATAGGTGCATATATAGTGTGATGTTGCGAGGTAGTTTTTTGTTTATGGGTAGCAATGGTTGTGGCCACACATAGGGCCAAGGGATACCCTTACAATTGATCGTAATTATTATAATCACTACATATAGTGAGGGTCATCCGCGGTCTCATCAGATAGAAGAATATTATAGGGTAGGATGTATTTTCTGTCTTTATGATTACGAATGTTCTCATAATTTAATGGTACAGGAGGGGGTTTAGCCGGTCAAGTGACTGGGCTTTCTTTCGACTTTGTCATTTCTTCTTCTGCTTTTTTTTTCGATGCATGACACGCACCTTAAGAAAGAAAGAAATAACTACGAAGGAAGAGCAAAGATATAAATGAAATAGAGAGAGTAAAGATAATCATGTATTCATAAGGTAACTTTTCTTTATTATGTCACCACATTTAATCTTATTCAAACAATCTCTCTCCTTTCATCTTCATATATATATATATATACTCATCCCTATATTACTATAACTATATCTATATAATTTGTACCATATTCATATATTATTCTCTAATTTTCATTCTTCTCATTTATTTAACACATATCGCATACTCTCTTCTCTTCCTGCCATGGTCAAAGGTAATTTAGGTGGTGGTAATTACTTTGCACTATCTCACCACTCATTTCTCACGAACAGAGCATTATGGCTAGAAGGGGTTTCACTTCCTCTTGCACTCACGGCAAGATTACTCTCAATTTCTTCTTTTGAACGCGACTTTCTTTCCCAGAATTCTCAGCTCTCTCACTTCTGTGCTACAAATTATCTTCAATTTAAATTTCTCTATCTCTATTTATTCTATATCCTCGTTTTACTATTTAATTACTTTTATCAACTTATACTCCATATACTCTCACTTGTAAAGATTTATAACATCAGTCTTGAAAAAAATTAACCTATTAACTTAAATACAAAATTATAATTTCGATTAAAAGCAATAATAAAAAAAAAATTCTAATGAAATTTCTTTTGTTAAGTTAATATTAAAATTTTATGAATAATGATTTTAATAATATTGATTTTTTTTCTCTAATTTATGACTATTAATTTTGTAATAATTTAGCTTACTCCTTATTTAATATGATTTAGCATTACGAGAATACTATTTAATATAAGCATAATTCCATCCTATTATTCCCATTACTCATTTTTAGAACCTATTTTTAAATTTAACTATTAGCTTAAACAAACATCAAACAATTTAGTAGAAAATTGACTTAGTCAATTTGTTTAATGACAATAAGTACGTATTCATTCTTTCCTTTAGACGAAATATTTACAACACAAAATAATCTTACTTTCTTTATATTTAAAAAAATCTCTCATTAAATAGTATCTCTATTTTCTCTTATCTTACTCGGCTCATATTCCCATCTCTTGAGTTTATTCTATTTATACTATTATGTCTATTATTCCACAATCTCGTAATTCAGTAAGTTTTACGAATCAATATAATATTTGGCTAACTTATTTATTATTTTTGAATGAAAATGGGCTTCTCACACTCAGCATACAAAGCAAATATGGCTTTCTATTATAAATACCTTATCAGTATATATATTACTATAGCATAATATTTGGAAAGATATTAAGTTCTCCATCTACTCCATGCTTTATACATATATATAATCTAAAATGAATCTAATAAAATAAAATTTAAAAAACTCAGACTATAGCTCACGTATCACTTAATTTAACTTATATATACCTAAAAGTTAGATATTCTCTAAAGTAATATCTTATTAATAATTCTTTCATAACAAAATACCTGGGCTTAAGTAAAATAATATATAATAGATTGATTATATAAACTAAAATGGCTCACTTAATATCAAAATGTAATAGTTGGTTTCAGATATAATTATAGCTTTAACCTTTAATAATATATGTGATTGATACATTATAGGTATAATATAAATATCGTTATATCTCTTCAGGTATATATATTGTTTAGTATGCTTATTACTCACATCATGTTCTAAATTTACCTCATATATAGATATATAGGAAACTACTTAGATATGATCAGCGAGAAAAATCATAATTTTATATCGTTTTATAATTATATATTATATACTATATAATATATATAATATTATATATATTAATCAATATAATAAATATATAATATATTATAATATATATAATATATATATATAAATAATATAATAAATATATTATATATATTTCACCTCAAAGACTTCAATTAGCTGAATATGGGGCTGTATCAATCTGTTAGCTTACTGTCATGCGTGCGAGGCCCCTTTTAAGGCGAAAATAGGCCCCTCTTTTAAGGCTGATACGGGGGCCACACGGGCGTTGACGAGTTACGCCCGTGCCAATATATGAGTACGTACTAACTGCTTTATAAATATATTAATATATATATAATAAGTATAATTATATATTAATTAAGTTAAATTAATACTATATTATATATATATTAATATATATTAATATATATATTAAATATATATTAATATATTATTTATATAATAATAATATATATACTATATATATATAGTTATATATAATATATAATTTAATATATATAATTAATCTATATATATATTAATCATAATAATATAAATATAAATTAGATTACTGAGGTTTTAATACTCACCTCACAGATCACATAAAATTATAGATAAGTAATATCAATATAAATAATTGGAATGATAGATGATTAGAAGAGTAGGATTTTTTCTTGCTTTCAATAGTATTTAATTAATAGATGCTACACGTATTGAAAATAAATTAATAATGATCAAGCATTATAATAATTATCAAATTTATTGTATTATTCAACAATGGACTAATTAAAGTATACTTATATTATTAATTGAATAGAAAAGGTTAATTTTGATTTAATAATAATTGATAACGGCAATTATTGCCGGCGTAGATCGGACCACTATATGAATCTGCTCAAACATAAACTGGTGCACTCCGGTGCACGAGTCATTGCAACCTAAAAATATTACAATTCTCGTCTTCGGCTGGGCCCCTTGGGCTGGGACATATGTCGCCACAAACTCATCTCCCCAAGAACTCCAAGTACACTATAATTCATATATAAACTTAACCCTAAATGTTGGCATATACATGGATATGTATGATTGGATTAAGATAATAGGCAAATTTCTTGACTAGCTTAAGCTCATGTACGCTTTTAAACGAATTGATACGTATTAGTAATTCACACACCAAATCAACCCAATGAGACCCGTAATTCAAAACTTAATGTAGTAAAAATTTTAACGATATAAGATGGTAAAACATAATAGAAGGCTCCACACCTGGTTTTGCAATTTTTTGGTGTGTTTATATAGTTTCTTCCTCCACCACTCACTACCATAGGTAGGGGGCAGACCCTTGTTGAGGAGAGATAAGTGTGATCTAGAACACCTGAATAAAAACAAGGCGTGTTATATTCAACGTCTATCCCTCAAACTCCTTACAAATTAATTATGTCACGATGTGCATAATATCGTATAGTGTAATATATATTAACACTAGATACAATATTATAAGTAATTAGAAACTAGAATACATTACATTAAATAAATTAGCATACTATAAAATATATAGTCACATTCCTTATATAATTCCTATACAATATAGATTTAATGTTTCAAAATATATCTTATAAATTATCTTTCCTCTCTCAATATATAACTACTCATCATTACTCTCATATAATGTTTAGGTTATCATAATATATTTATATAGGTTGTATATACTCACCGGACCTTGCAGGGGATATGTGACAAAGGTAACATGTTGATGGGTAAGCATAGAATATATTCTTGTTAATTACTTAAAGTCCCTTTAGAAGCGATTTTTATAAAATCATAAAATAATATAACTTTTATTCTAGTTTATTTATAATTTTATTATCTACGTGCACACTCTCTCAGTAAATTCTGAAAAAAAATTTTATTTATCTATAAAAATACCAAAAAAATAATAAAATCAAAAAGATTAAAATTAATTCTTATTTAATTTTATCTTAATAATTTTTTTTTCAAAATAAAATATAAAATGCTCAGAAAATCTATTATAGTGATGCTAAATAATTAAAGTAATAAATATAGAATAAATTTTTATATTAAATTATTTTTCATTTCTATGATTATTTATTTATTTATTTATTGTCATTATTATTATTATTATTACAATTATTATTATTATTATTTACTTATTATTTATTATTTTAATATTATAAATTCATTTACTAATATTTTCAAAGCTTACTTAATTTCTATAATTTTTCTATATTTTGTGTTTTATAAAATTTTATAATTATTATTATTATATTATTATTATTTAATTTATTATATATTATTAATATTATTAATATTATTATTATATTTAATATAATTAGATTATGAATAAAACAAGATCAGTGTTAATTTATAAATATAAATAATCTAAACTAAATATCTATATTATATATGTGCTATTCTCAATTGAATATTATTGATTAAATCATACTCAATATCATATCGTGAAATAGAAGAATTTGATTATGAAATTAATATTATTAGGAACTTCGACGCATCTACGAACACATTGTTAGAAAATCACTGCAAACAACTTATATATACTCTAATATACTTTTTAAATATTAAATCTTAGTGAGCAACTTTTATAATGAAAATAAGGTATAAAATAAATAATTAATAATAATTAATTATAATATAATTAAATAAATAATCATATATTAAATAATATAAATTATAATAATTGTATTCAATATTTTTTTTTAATATTATAAAATTATAAAAATTAAAGGCAAATAAAGTTTAATAATAATTAAATTAAATATTATATAAATATCTAAATTATAATTAAATATATAATATAATATAATAATTAAAAATGGCTTACTTACAAATATACTGTTCATAAAATTTATTTAGACTTATAATGATTCAGTATTTTTCAATAGTTCATTAAATATTAGGCATATCCGTAATTTATCAAATTTTATCTGTATCCACATTCAATATACAAGTAAAACAGCAATACAGCGTAGATAGTATATAATATACTAATTATATAATAATTATAATATAATATATAATAATATATATTATATAAATAAATAATAATAATTAAAAATTAAAGATTAAATAAATATAAATAAATTTATAAATTAATAAATTTATACTAGTAATATAATAAATATAATAATTAACAATCATAATTATAATAATAATTATAATATATTAATATATTAATAACAAAAACTAATAATTATATAATTTAAATTAAATTAATATAATTATATATATAATATCATTAAAAATATTAATAATATAAGTATAATAATTAAATAATTATTCAATATGTTTCTGAGAATTTATAATACAAAATGAAGAAAAAATGGGTGTTGGAGAAAAAGCACATATATATATATATATTGATAAGTGCCACTCGGTTCGATTGACCTAGTGATTAAATTTATACAAAGCCAATGTAAGTCAATCTTTAACCGATTAACAAAACTTACACTATACTTCCGTACAACCTTGTCTTTGAGATGAGACCAATTATAACGTCCAGGGTATTATGAGAATGATTTTGTTTATTAATATCATGGTTAGAATCTGTTCAGGTCTACAATGTACATTCTATTTTATTTCATATTTGATGTTCAACTTCGACTCCAAGAGTACACAGTAATTAAGTGACGCCTATACGTTGAAGTCAGACTCTCGATAGTGTCATACGCTAATTCATATCTAAATCGAGATCTCTACTTCTATCTCATGCGCCTAAGAATACAATAAATTTTTGTATATTATTATATATTACTATCTATCTATATATCTATATTACTTATATCTATCTTATCTATCTTCTCATAATCTATCATACTTATCTTAAACTAACATAGTTTGTAATCTATTAATTATCTATCTTCATTACTATCTATTCTATCTATCTATCTAAAATTTATTTATCTATTCCTAATCATTATAATATTTCATATATTACATAATAACCACCTTCTTATTACTCCCCTACTATCTTATCTATCCTATATATATTACTATATTTCAATTCATATTACTATATCTATATTACTATACTCATACTCTATAATCATATATCTATCTAATCTTATATCTATGTCTTATAATATTATAATATAATATATAATTATATATATATAATAATATAATATTATTATATTATATAAATTATAATATAATTATATATATATTAATATATAATATAATTATATATATATAATATATATATATCATATTCATATATATATTAATTATATATATATATTATTCATTAATATAATATAATATTATATATATTATTAATACTGTTATTAATTAATATATCTATAAATGATAATATAATATATATATATATTATATATATTATATAATAATATATAATATATAATCATATATATATTATATATATATATTATATATATTATATATATATGATTAATTATTAATTATATAATATAATATAATATATATATAATATATATAATTTAATTAATAATATAATATAAATATTAAGAGATTTGCCTACGTCACTAAAATACATTTATTTGACAAACCGAGTCACGCCTGTGATATAATATAATATATATATTAATATATTAATTATATATATTAATTTATAATATATATATATTATATATATACCTAAAATATAATATATAAATTTAGTATATAAACTATTTTTTTAAAATATATATTATATATATTTAATATATTATTAAATATAATATTAATATAATTATATATAAGTATTATAATATATTAATTTATATAATAATATAATATATTATTAATATATATTACTATATAACCAGTAATTATATATATATATTAATTATAATATATAATAACCTATATATACTAATATATATATATATAATCTAATGGGCACCATATATACAGATTTCTATTAAATAGTCAATCTTTTACCGATATTTTTATGTGAAAATACCTATAGAAATGATATAGTAAACATTCAAACGCAAGACTGATAAATTACGGAATATCTTATACTGTGATATTGCTAGGAAATAAAATTTTCTCACGTATCTGAGCTAGAAATATCAGTGAGTTAGGATTAATATATGAGTATACGGGCTGCTTAAGCCCTGTACCGAATTGATCTCTTAGCGCTACGTTTATAATAATATATATATATTTATTATTAATATATAATTTATTATTATTATTATTCATTATTTATATTATTATTATTAATTCATTTATTATATTATTTATATATAATATTTATTATTATATATATATATATAATATATATAATAATATTACTTATAAATTATTATTTTGATCTCCACATATTTATAAATTATTTATTAGTTAATAAATTAAAATTATCTTTATTATTATTATACAATTATTATTATTTAAATTATTTATATACTAAAATAGTTTATTTATTACATTAATTTCAATATATTCATTATTATTTATTAATATTATTTATATTATTAATATTTAATTATTAAATTAAAAATTTAAATATAAATATTTTAAAAAATTTTAATTATATCTTTTTGTTATTATTTATATTAATTATTATTTATATAGTTTTTAATGTCTACTTTGATTTTATGGTGAATTCACTTTCATTATGTTGATATTTAATTAAATAAATTAATTTTAAATTATTAATCAATCAAAATTATTTATATAAAATTTTTTATGATTATTATTATTATATGTGTGGAATTGTAAGGATTAGTATTTAATTATTATATTATTTATTATTTAATTATTATATTAAGATTATTATTATTATTATTATTATTATTATATTATATGTATATTTAATTATATATAATAATAATTAATAATCATTATTAAACATTTACGGTCTTTCGTAGAGCATAAATATTATTCAATTATTAATTAATCATATTATACTATTAGTATATTTTCATTTAATATTTTCCAGCCATTCTCACGGTATCGGAATAAGTACGATTTTCAATCATTGGATGTCATTTTTATTACTCACATTTACTCATAATTAATGTGCCAACTCCTATTTAATCTTTGCAGCTTTAGAGGCAGAAAAGTAGTTTTCCCGTATATTATAACATCTATCTTACGGGGCTATTTAGTAATGTAATTAGTAATTATGATAATAATTATATTAGTAATTATTATTATTATTAATTAAATATTGTATATTAAATTATTATTATTTATTATTTAATTGTAAAAGTTTATTAATATTATTAAATATTTATTATTTTTTAATTATTTAGTTTAATTTATATATTTATATTAAATTATTTTATATATATTATTGTATTTATAACTTAATCTAATTATTATACTCGCCAACAAATATATCTTATTATCTGAGCTCCAATTGTTAATTATATATATTATTTATTATATTATATTATTATATTATTTATTATTAAATCAATAATAAATTTATAATATATTATATTATTATTTACATCTTTAATTATATCGGCATCAATATTATTTTTTTATTATTAATTCATTATTATTATTATTATTATTAATTAAATTCAATTATTATATTGCTATATTAAATAATATTATTTAACTTTAAATAAAACAATTACATTCATATTTAAATTCATTATTATATTTCATTATTCATCATTCTTCCTTGTAATTTTTAATTAACAACACAATATTATTATTAATTAATTATTGTTATAACGAGATGTAAATTTTTTTTTCGAGTTTATACTATAATTAATTATTTATTATTGTGTTGTAAGTTAATATTATAAAGTAATTTGCTTATTGTTCCACTAGTGTAATGTTGTATTATAGTCATTACTCATATCTCAAGTATGTGGCACTTGTATATTATATATATTAATTATATTTTATATAAATATTATAATTATTATTATTATATTAATATTAATTTAATTAATTATAATTATTATTATTTATAATTATTATAATATATTAATTATTAATATTCAATTTAATTTATTTCAATTATTTATTAAATTATTACTATTAATATATTTAGTATATGAATCAATTATTCTATTATTAAATTTATACATTAATTTATTAAAATATTTTTATACAATTATTATTATAATTATATTATTACCCTTTATATAATTCCTATATTACTTATATCAATAAAAGAGAATAGATTAAAATATAAATAATAATGGAACATTAATAATATAACACCTCAAGAATAATAATGACATTTAAATTTAAATGAATAACTTCATAAATAATCGATATATCAGATTATCATATATAATCCGTTTTAATAATATAAAATGAGCTAATAATTTTATTAAATAGTCCCACAAAATAAATAATTAGTATAAATTAATATTTAATAAATCTTATAAATAATAGATATATTATTACTAATAACTCAACTATAAAGAGATAACTATTAAATAATAACATGAGTAAAATGAACTACTAGAGGTCATCCGAGGACAATATATAGCTACTAGGCCTAGAATGAGTTTGTACTTCAAGCGGGTATGGTTGTAGTTTCCTATAAGATCATTATCGACTGTTTCATACATGGTTTTAATGAGAAGGCTAATTGAATTAATAAGTCCGGTCATTCATTTTTTTAGAATGACATTTTAAGTCTATAAAATTAAATAATTGTTTACATTTTAATATTCTTTATAATCATATATTATTTTATAAATTAAATTAATTTATATTTATATATAATATCTTGCTAATGTTATATTTAAATATGGTTGATATAGGCTCTTTAACATAAAATGATTTGATTAATTGAGTACTATCCGGTATCCTGAGTAGAATTCGAACTTTGCACTTGCCATATATGGAAAAATGAGACTAATTTTTTGACTTCAATTGAGAATAACAATTTGCACTATAACCAATCGCTAATATTAAAAAGATAGGAATTCGAGTAGAAAAATTTAAGTATCGATATATAATACTATACTGTATTGGACTGATGCCATTAGAGTATTTATATATTATATCTGTTAATGTATTCTTTTTAACATAAGTGGTTTGTTCTAAGAAGTAATTAAGTGAATTCTTATAGTTGGTTGATTGGTGCTATGCATCATAACTAATCTCATTATAATCTTTTTAGCTCACAGTGAAATTGCTAATGTAATTTACACTATCGAGAGAAGGTCGAGTGATCTAGTACTTACGTAAGCGACCTTTACCAATACATTGTGAAAAGATAAATTGTAAATTAAATCGTAATGGTAATACATATATGGTATTATGTAATCGATATAGAGGAAATAATAATGTTGAGTGAGAAAGGAGAGAGTTGATAATATGTATTTAGATAAAAGGGGCAAACTTTACGAATATTGCTCGTCAATGTGACTTATATAAGAAACAACGGGTAAATAAGGAAACGGTGAAAATGAGTGGGTGGGTGATTGAATAAATGTTTATATTGTTATATGCTATATACTAGGTTGTGGTAAAGGATATAGAGAGGTATAAGAAGTAGAGATAAGGATATTTGCAATTACTGAATGAGTTAAAATTTATGTTGTAACTAAGAGCTATGGTCAGTATAATTTTCATTGCTTCAGATATATAAGAGTATCTTATAATATTATAAAGTAAATTATTCTTAAATATTTAATAAAGCTTTAGAAATAGAATTCACTGTATGAGTATATATAATAATGTGGATTTATGACATAATGGTCCATTATATTTTCGAAAGGGTAATGTTGAGATATAGCGTGCAGATTTTTCTATTGGATATATAATATATTACCTGAATGATGTTTTTTAGGGGTGAGTATGAGGTATAATAAGCTATATCAGATTGATTTTTGATTTGTAGTGAGTTTACTACTAAATGGTTGGTATATAAGGTGATCAAAAAAGGGATATTATAACAGATGCGGTTTTGGGGTGTCCAGAGAAAATGAGAATGGTGAGGAGAGAAGGTATGTGTGTATGTTAAAATAATAGTACTTTTTCATTAAACACAAATATAGTGTTGATATTGTGTTAGGCAGAGATACTTGAAGTTATCATGTGTGAATTGAAGAGTATATCATGTTTTGTGTTGGTGAAGAAGATCGTTGAATATGTATTCGGATAGTTAAATCGTGAGGGGCGGTTTACTAATTATGTGTATTACCTATATATAAGGATCATTAATGTATTGTTAATTATATGCTCAAAATTTAAGTTAGTTATATAGAAGTATATATATATATGGCTTAGTGAATATGTGAATGAAGGAAGTGAGATATAGTAATAGGTAAATGTGGGTAGATATATAAATTATAGAAGTTGAGAAATTATAAGTGGAGGTGATTATTTCGAGTCAAATCATATACGTGTAATGGTGGTGGATACCAGAAGAACTTTGCCTTTGTTCTAGGCTTATATGTTTTCATTGTATAGACACTTATTATATTATCTTTCAACATAACACATTTTATATATATATATATATATATTTAATATATATATTATATAAGTCGAGTAAAAGAAGATCAAGTTACTTTGGAATTGCATAATTAGTTAATTATTATTATTATAATTAATCAATAAAATTATTTATATTTTCCTTTGCAAAAGTAACTGAAAGTGGGAAGCTACCTTTAAAAATGAATCTGCTAAATTGAGAGTCGGTTCGCGATACGTAACTTGCCTTGCATATAGAAAAGGAACTATTTTTTGACTCAGAGAAATAA
>JABUQX010053013.1:0-20000 GCA_015478945.1 Trachelipus rathkii
AATATTTCACTTGTAAACTTGTGATCTGTTCAGTGAGCATTACGAGCTAGGATGCATGTTTAGTGTTGATCTGGCTAGTCTTGTTATGTTTCGTGTCATTGTAAGCTTTACATACTATTGTGCTCAGCATATAGCCTCTGACTGTCGTCGATGGCCAGGCTAGCTGCTCGCGTCGTTTGTCGACTCTGTGGGTTGGTCGTGTTTCCGCGCGTCCTCCTTGTGTTCCTCTGCCCGGGGGTTGCTGATGTTTGTCGCCCCTGTGGTGGATGGCGTTTCTCAATTATCTTCCGGCGTTCCCCGTTTTCCCTCGTGCCGCGTGTTTCGCTCCAATATGGGGATTGCTGGCGAATATTCCCGAGCGCGAATTGGAATATATAAGACTATACTGTAGTTATTGATTCTTTAGGATTCAATTATATTACCAAGCTATGATGTTAGATTAATATTTGGCAATCTGTAAAATTAAAGAAAGCAGGCATAGTAAGTAAATATGAATAATAAATAAAAATATAAATATTTGGTTCAGAAATAAATTTCACTAGATGATTAATATATATAGAATAACTAGAGATTAAACAATTAGCAATATTAAATAAAACCATAAATATTAGAATAATCGTTTAACTATATTGGATGTGTTGAATTTGATGAATGTTAATTAAGAGTCTAATGGAGATGTGAAACTGTAAGTGTCTATGTGGAGAATATCGACGTGCGGTAATGAGTTAGTGATATCAAAGAAGATATGTAGTGATTACATGTTGTTATAATAAGATTAGATTGAATCAGATGGATTAAGTGAATTATGAGGTGTAAGAGTGGTTAAACTATGACTATTAAATAAGAATATTAAATTCATCAAATATAGGATTAGAGTTATACAATAGATATGAATACGCCATCAAAGCTAGATATCATCTAAAGATGAAACTGCACCAACCAAGCTGAGAGAGTACCAGTAAGTTATTAAAGTTGAGGCATCAAAAGCTGGAGGCATATAAAGCCATGAAGCATCAACTTATGTGGAAGAGCATCTAAAAGGATCATGAAGGCTATCAAGAATGAGTGCATCAACAACTGAGTGACATAAATGTTAGAGGCAATCATAAAAATAAGCTGATAGAGCAATCAAAAGTTGAGGCATCAAAATTATTACAACAAAATATTTTGCGTATAGATGTAAATGTGATGTAATGTGTGTGTGTGTGTGGTGTGTTAGCAGCTCGCATCGCTCGCATGCATGATGTGTATCTAAATAATAGTAACAATAGACATGATGCAGTAAATAACACTAAGTATAATATAATAAAAATAAAATGTTTTAATAAATTTATACGTTAATAATAGTAAGTGAGATGTTGTTGTGTGAGTGTGTGTGTTGTGTGGGTGGTGGTGTGTGTGTGTTGTGTGTGTGTGAAGGTGTATGAGTGTCAGGTATCTAATAATAAATAACAATAAGGCATGAAGTAATAACACTAAGTATATGGGATGAGTCAGAGAAATAAAACACTGCAGTTATGTGGGAGACGATTATGAACGTAATATATATTGTATACGACCTGTGCAGTGTGATGTGTGGTGTGTGTGTATAGTGTGTGTAGTGGTGTGTGTGTGTGTTTGTGTAGTGTGTTGAATGTGTGTGTGTGTGTGTTGTGTGGTGTTTGTGTGGGTGTGATTGTGAGTGTTTCATTATATAATAATAAATAACAATAGGCATGAAGTAAATAACACTAAGGATATAATAATAAAATATAAAGTTTTAATAATATTAATAATATTATATGTGTATAGTGAGTGTGTGTGTATAGTTGTGTGTGTGTGTGTGTAGGTGTAGGTGTGTGTGTAGTGTGTGTGTGGTGGGTAGTGTGATAGGTTAGTATGTGTTAGTATATATTCTATAATATAATATAGTAATCCTATGATTTAATATATTAAATTAGCTATATATAGGAAAGTTATAACAACTAATATAATATGGAGTGAGCTAGAGTTACGGCGGTAGATAATATATTTAGCGACCCTTGAGCGGTAGGCGCTAACGCGGCGGTGAGTAGTCAGGGAATAGCGAAATTAATTAGCGTCTCATGTTGAGGCGCACGCGCGCTGAGTGACTATGATGGAAATCACGCGGAAAATTTAATTTAGTTAGCACGTTGTTCATCATTATGACTAGGGCTATACCACTAGCTACGGCGGCGGGGAACTGACGGCGTGGTGAGGAACTAGTACAATCAGCAGTGATAGGTTGCGTAGGGTTGTATGTACTTGTCAGGGTAGGGCTCATCAAATGTGAGCTGGTTGAGGTTTTATACTAGCGTAATATATTATATTGCCCTATTTATACCCCTATACTACACACACCTATACTAAAATATACACAAAAAAAAATAAAAGTACAGAGGCAAGTAAATATATATTATATATATAATATATATAATATAAAATATATAAATAATAGTATAATATATATAATATTATTAATAATAATATATATATATAAATAATATAAATATAATATAATAAATAAAAAATAATATATATATAAAAAAATAAATATAGTAGAGGAATAATATATACTACCTAACCAATGTCACTATTTTCCAAATGGCTTTATATCTTATACCCTTGCTTTAAAGGATCTTACCGTCCAGCATGTTTCAGTTTGAATATGATTTATAAAAATTTAATCAAAGTAATATATAAATATTTGGTATCTAATGACAATTCCGAGTGTTTTTATTTTATCATGGGACATTTAAAGCCGGTTATTAGGAATCTCATGGATAGCTTAGGTAATTAAATTAGCCAACCGCTGTACAAAAAGGCCTTATCCTAAAAATTTAGGGCCTAATGTTTAGGAATAGATCGATAGCTACGACTTCATATTGCATTTGACCGCACTATTTTTTACAGTAAATATAGTGTGCTCTATACGATATATAAATGGAGAGATATATATTAATTGTTACGCTGGAATTAGGTATCTTAAATCGCCCGTGGATATTGACGAAATAATGCGGATTATCGGCTTACAAATCTTAAGGCCTAAAAGTTAAGTTATTGCGTAAACATTCACGTTACAGGATAGAGGATGCAGTTTCCGTATCTGTAAGGAAGTTGCGTGGCTAAGTTGTGTATTGGATTCGGGAAATCTTGATTGATGTGTATTTATATGTCAATTTTCAAATACTAGTAACAAAATAACTAAATTAATTAAAATGCAAAGCTTGAAATATTAATAATGAATAATATAAATTAAGAATAGAAATTGAAATTCGGATTATTTCATAAAAAACTTTGGGAAATATTCCCTTTTCACTAGGATAAGAAGTTCTTTGACAAGGCCGCATCAGCAGCGGTCAGTTTATAGTCCTCTGACTTTTCCTGCCCGTCAGCAGTGTTGTGAGCGACCTGTGAGGCCACGGGTTCGAAGTTCACACATCCTGTCCAATTTTTATAAATCGCCAGTGGGAGTTTAAGGAATGGGGTAGACGTAGGGGTATACTTTCCCTCTCTCCATCACTTGTACGAATCGCGAACCGACGACGAATAAAATCGTTAGTAAATATACCAACTGTTCGCGAGGCGTATAACGCGGTGGCGAGTCGGCGGAGTGCGGGGCTCGAGGGCACGTTTTTGCCAAAGCGGGGTCAAAGAGTGTGCGAAAGAGCTTTGTCTGGGGCGCACGCGGTAAAATTTCTATCGGAGGGCGCTTACAGGATATGGCTTGCGCCGTGGTGCTTGTAGGGACAAGGACTAAACTTGGGCTTGACAGTTCTCCGCGGAATACCGATGCAAAGTCATTCCAGTAAAGGACCACGGAAATTGCCATTGTTTATATATTATTTGTATAAATATATTAAATGAAAACATGCTGTTGGAGTAAGTGGGGGTTGTGCGAAAGGATACGACAAGATACTTATGAGGAAGGCAGGGGGTAAGGGGCTAAAAGGGATGATGATGGGAAATGGTTTCCTTGTTACTTGTGATTAGTGGTTCGGAGTAGACTAAGATTTTTCCCCGCTGTTTTATAATGCTAAACAAAAGGGGGGATAGAGGGGTACATAGCATAGCATTGCTAACGTCATGGCCAACACTGACACGCAGAAAACCGAAAAATCACGCCGGGGTGGCGGTAAACCGGCTTGGGTGAGGCACTTGCGACCGCGCGAATCTCACCGCGAAAGGGGTGGGCCAGGGGTAACCCGTGGTGGGAGAGGGTGCGGGCTGTGTGTAGATGTAGTGTGAAATGTTGTATTCCGTGTATGCAGGTGGTGAGACAGCATTCCCACAACTCGTGTAGCCCAGGTGTGATGACTGCGTCATCACAATACACTCGTCTGTGGCTGCTACGTGAGAGCGGTGCACAAGAGTGGACGGTACAATATCACTAGAGTACAGCTAACTTTATTATACCAGGCACGGCAATTGTGTACACCAGGGGGGCACGAGGGGTGGTACGCATATACATCAGGCAAAGAAAAGCGACATTATTCACTCCAGAGAGCGTATACTAAACGGGTACTCACTCTCAACGGATTGTTGGTTTTCATCTTATATCACGTTGACCATCATTCATATTATCACAGTTATTATTATATCTATCGATGGATAACACACCGATTACACCGCGCTAGCTACAACGCGTGCGTAACAAACCATCATGTGGTACGCACGCTACGGCGGTGCGTAACACAGCCACACGCTCGCTCAAAGTCTCATATATGCACTACACACAACGTATTTCATTGTGCGTATAAACTTATCTATTCTCGTACTGTTTACTACTTATGTACAACCTCAACACACATAGTCACACACCTCACTCGTAACTATGTTCAATAATTCAATGTAATATTAACGTTATTCGTATATGTATAATTTCATTACATTTTTATTTTATTTGTATAAATTACACTTATTATAGGTCAGGGTGAATGTAGTAACCATTTACTGGTCAAAAGTGACGGACGTATTATGAGTAAGTTTATAATTATTATCGTCACATGATACAGTGAAAGCGTAATACATAGACATACTTTAATCAAAACACCCGTGTGTACAACGCCACCACACACAACGCGTAGACAGTCGCAGCTAAACCACATACGAAACATAGCTTACGCACACGACGTAGCGCGCGTATAACACGTGATTGTATATATTGTCACGACACACACCACACATGTAGCGCTATACTCGAGAATCAGTTACTTTATATTATTATTTATTATTATTTACCCTTCCCCCACTTACTCATACCCACCCATGCTCCTTTTATGTATATATTAGCATATGTGTGCACCGAGGTGCACAAACAGACGAGTGTATGTTTGATGACGCAGTCTCAACATCCACGGCACTTACAAACTCCAGCTTTAGATCTCGCATATTTTGTTTAACCTTAACTCAAACATGTATAGCTATTACACTTTATTTTAATCTTAATACTCAACTAGTGTTATTTTAACATCATTTCCACACATTGCCTATGTTATATTAATCATAGAGGAACAAGCACACAACACACCATACCCACCACAACACACGGTTACCCGCACTCACACACCAACACCTCCACACATACATTCTTAATCCTCCATCTCTTTACCCCACCACGCTATTTCTTTTCTCTTCAGTTGCCATGACTACATTGTTTTACCCTACCCCCCTTTGATTCGCTTGTCAATGCCTCACACACAACAATCATCATTGCCCCGTACCCCCCTCTGTTCTTCTCGTCTGCACACACACACTTACGTTTCCGGCGCAGCCCGTTTTTCGCCCCGCACGCCGACCCCCGCTCACACGTCCTGCCCCACCGTTCATGTACCATTATTATTAGGTTCGCTAATTTATTAAACTTACTCTCTTGTTTGTATATCATTCTCGATCCGCTTTCACGGCTTGGTTTATCACAACTATTTTTCCGACTCATCCGAACCGCCCCCATAGCCGCCGCCGATCCGGTTTCGCGCAGATCATGTATAATACCACCAATAACTCAATTAACCACTTCCAGTTATTTTCGTCTTTCACGTTCGGCATTTCAAGTATCTAATTGACGTTCAGCGTTATTAGAGGGAAGTTACTACTCCCTGATCTACACCCTCTCTCGTTTTTAACATGCTCCTAGCCATGATCACCCAACTTTTGCGTAATTTATATTAAGATTGACGGACAGGATGGAAGATAAAGTCGATAACCCGTCCTCTCAACGGTCGCTCCAACACTGTGAGGGGCAGGTAATGTCGATGGACTTTTTCTATCTTTGTACTCGTGCCCTTGAGCGGGTCCGTTTCAGTCCTATCATTCTGATTCACTACATAGCTTTTTTTATACCATACATTCAGTCTAAATCGCTAATTCTTTAAGTATTATTGAATTACATCCCATATACCCATCACCTAGGCACTCACCATCCCATCAGGCCTCTACCCTCCCTCCATACTTTTAAGACTTCATGGTTGGAATTACGCTATAATTGACGCGAACTCAAAATTAACTCTACCTTGAAGAAACATTGCGAATGTTCCAATAAACGGTTGAGCTTTTCGACTTCTCTCGCGTCTTGATTACCTTTTAATTCTTATTCCACTCTTAAGCGTATAAAATCAGACTCGGATTCAATATCCTTCTTCAATTTGTCGCCTTAGTATTCATTATCCTTATATGTAATGGCAGTATATATTCATATTTATATATTATCTATGCCTATTTATATTAGTAATGCTATATACATATATATACTATATCGTATACTGACACCTATACTAGTACTATACTGACCTCACGTATATATCACTCTTATTACTATATCTCCAAGTCACTATAGTCGTCACCTTGATTGTTATATTAAGTATGCCTATATAGTGCCTCACTATAGTTCACTCCGTCCTGAAGCTTATTATACCACATTATCATTCACTACTCTATTACCGCATTCCGTACTATGTAATACATATAGCTATACTTAACAATTATATCATTACGATCTAGTTATATACTGATTACTATTATTACCTATAGATAATAATTCTAATGCTAGTTACTACAAACTTATACCTAAATATAGGCCTACAATCTACCTTATTAAGTTTAATATATTATTATAACTGTTAAATAAAATTCATTATGAATTATTATTTGAACCTATGGAATGTTAAATCGGTACCGGTGGAAATTAACTAAAAAAGTGAATTAATCCTAATATTTAGCTCAGATAAAGTTATAGGTTATTATTCAACACATTATTTCAACTCAGATAGAGGTATCAGTTATATTCGTTAATATGGTAGTAGTAATAGTATGGCTTGTGACTTGGTATTGTGTTTTATCTTCATAGGTGGTGAGATGTTGAGTATATTGTCACATGTAACTGATATATTAATATAATTAATTATTATATTTAAATTAAATATATTAAAATACGATACATAGTACCACAAATTGAGTTAAGTATATGATGTAAAAAGAGTTATAACATATCGAGTGAATAATATAATAATGTAGTGATACTATATTGTTATATTATTTTAAAGATATAAATACTAAGAGAAAGATTTTATAAAATACATGTTATTATTTTGTAACTCAGTATATAAGGTATATAGATAGAACATTAATATTTGTTATATATTTATAACTTATATTATATAATGGCTAAAGTATATATGAATATATAGTTAATAATAAAGCTCAGTAGTCAATTAGTATACAAAGCGTGGCATGCTTGGTGTAGGGGGTGCTAAGGTTAAGGCTGTTTACTTTAACTCTAAGTTACATTTGTTCTTCAATGAATGCAATATTTATTTCCTCATTCCCATTTGTCTTTTTGTTATTAAATTAGGTGTTAAGATTATTATTAATAATAATTGTATTTATTTATTATTTTTATTATATATTAATTTTATTATTATTATTTAATTATTATTATTATCTAAATTTTATTTATTTTATTAAGTGTTATTATAATATTAAAAGTTATATATTTTTATATAATACTTTAGTTAATTTAATTGTATTTTATTATTTAATTATTAAAAGTTTATTAATTAAATATGAATATTTGTACAATCCTTATTAGATCTTATTAATTATTCATTATTATTATTATTATTATTATTATTATTTATATTCCTGTATCATTAATGTTTTAATCACAATGACGAAAAATTTAACTCTGGATATTTTTTTTCGAAGTCCAATTTTTTTTTTCTTTTCTTCTAATCTGTCTTCTTCCATTTCATCACAAATCGGGTGGGAATTCACACATAGCTGAAGAACAAGAGAGTCAAAAACCATGAGTAGAGTCCTGACAATTCATAATCATTGTAAGAAAACAGAGCTCAACTTAACTATTCAACGATCAGCAACCACACCATTTACATAAACAACAACGAACAAACGTATCATTTTCTAATTTGATGAAGGTATTGTAATTGAACTTAAATAATGGTTTTCATAATTATACAGCTTATGCTACGATCAAACATGAGACAAAAGAGGAACATACACGAAAGTGAACAGATCTAGGTCCATCCGGCTCAGATGGCATGCCCTCTGGTTTTATGTGTATTGAATCATATTTTAATGGTTGTGTGGTGTTTTTAAGTTGGCATATGCATTCGATGCTCGATGCATTCGATGCATTTATAGGTTTGGATTAGGTATTGGGTCGCATGGGTAGTATTTGGGTGCAATTCACGTAGGCAGGATCAGCAACGACAGCGTACGTAAGTAAATTCTGGTGTGTGTATGTCGATCTGTGTGTGGAAGTGTAAGTAAATCCTGTGTCGAATGTGTTAAATCTGTGTGTGAGTGTCGAGTGTAAATGTTAAGTGTCTTATGGATAAACATGAAAGTGTCAATAAGTGAATGTGTGTCATCACGATATCATAGTGAACTTGTGATGTATTATATGTAAGTGTGTGTGTGTGTGTGTGTGTGTGTGTGTGTGACAGACAGCAACTCTGTAATCAATTTTAACACTTTCTCTTGTATGTGTTGGCTACAACACACAAGGAATGTGTGGCATCAACTTAAATTAGTCTAGATGTATATTGAGTATTTATATATATAGCATTTTATATGTATTAATTATTGATGATTGTTATTGTTATTATGGTGTATGTATTATTTGAAGTTATATTGATTATTTATTGAGTTTATTAGTGTTGACTGATTGATTGTTCTGTGTAGTCTGTATTATTCATTAAATATTAAATTAAGTTGAAAACGTCACAGGCTCGTAGAGAGTAATAAGCAAATCCAAATTATTATAATTATTATTTTAGATATATAAATCTTCATCAATGAATATCGTAAAAACATAATTGATTTTATGACTTAAATACTATGACGATTGTGATTTGATGTTTAAATTTGAAATAAAAAGCTATTCCTAAAGACTCAAATACTCAACACAGTGAAACATCTACATGTTAATACAATATTATGAGTTAAAGATGCGATGTGGTTCGAAAGAATTAACTATTTGGTGAAGTGGTTTCACCACTAGTCGAGTGTTTGTATAAGCAGGTCGAGTGCTCACCAATTGATGCTCGTTATTAGCCAGAACAGAGTTTAAGCAGCAACAGCAGATTAAATAAATTAAACTTGTATTTAACAAGTAAAACATGAGTTAAGCAGTAATAACATTCATGTTATAGGCTTACATATAAAAAGAATGAGACATTTATAAAACAAATAGTGCATATACTATCCCACCTTGTGAGTCTAAAACACTCCCGCTTTTGGTTCAGCATTAAACATCTTATTATGGGTCTGCAACCTGGATTACTGCTTTTAATATAGTAGTCTGTTCACTCGATATATGATACCTGAGTGAGAAAAGTGAAAGGAGTAAACATAATGATGCATGTTCTATAGCTGTTTTAGTTGTAGATTAAGTTGAGTGGTTGATTAGTAATTAGTGGCAGTGACCGACCGATATAACCTGTGTTGACTTGTTCACGTACAAAAAATGTGCAGATGCACATGGACTCATGTACGCACTTATATAACTATAGCGACTCATGTACGTAAATATGTGCACACGTGTACGTATAAAACGTATAATAAAACGTGGTAATATAATAGTATCACTCTAATCTGTGCATACTTCTGTTCTATGGTAGTTCATCACAAGGGGATGATAGGTGTTTTGCAATTATATAAAATTGCTATATCATTCCCATGTAACCTTCTACGTATAATATAATTCGTTCATATACTGCAACAATGACAAAAAATTTACAGACGTAATCGTTTTTAAAGTATAATTTTAAAGAGAGTAAATTAAAAATAATAAGGTAAATAAATAATTATCTGAAAATGCCTATAAATTAATAATTAAATGAAAAATAAATTAAAGTATTGTTTATTTTGTATGTAAAATTTAAGAACTAAATAAATATTTGAACCCCAATGGTTTCTTTCAATTTTCAACATTTATGCAGAACACATGTTGTGTGACTGGCATTATCTCACAGGAGTTGATTGAGACGCAATCTAATCCAACATAATTAGGCATAATGACAATAGTTGTTATCTTATTCAGTATCTACAGAACTCAGTTCTGTACGGTATCATCTCTTCACCTAAGTTAATTTAGTGCGTTATGTGTTTTCAGTTATATTTCTCTGTCTATACTGCTATCCGAGATACCGAATTCCTTAACTCTTCTTGAAAAGCAACCTAAATTTTTTGAAACAACTATTTTATACTTTTATATTATAATTCCTTTAATATTTCGTTTTTGCTCTGTGTCATAACTATTTCATAACATCACAAAAATTAATTTAAGAGTAAACTAAATTTAAATTTAAAAGGAAATAAATAAAACTAAAAATTAAAAAGTAAATATCTGTAAACAAAATTTTTCTCAATCTTTTAGAACTAATTTTAAATTTTTATCACCGGATAAAAGCAGGGCATTTTTCGCAAGGTTCAGATCTACTGTAGATTTATAACAGTTATTTTTCATTCAGAGATTCCCCAGTAACATTCTAAAAAAGATTATAAACTTTCCCCAGAACGTAGTATAATGACTCGAAAATATAGATAGGGTCAGAAATATATATATATATATATATATATATATATATATATATATTATATAGATATATCCGTATAATAAACATATTATTTATATAATATTATATATATTATTAATATATATATATATATATATATATATATATATATATAATCATATATATAATATATATATATATATATATATATATTATATCGTTGAGAAAACTATATAGGGCTATCGACGTCTAATTAAGCATTTTTTTAAGTAAAATAATTTTACCATGGAACATTTCTCTCTAAATGAATCTTCAAAAAACACAAACACACACACATAAATCGCCAATCACGATGCCGCTCTTACAGAGGAACCCGCGATGCACCACCTCACACCTGAGTATTAAAGTTAGTGGTTAGTATGTGTGTGTGTTCCGTGCTTCTAAATCTCTATCAGCCATAAAATTACAACAGAACGAAGCCAAATTTAAGACACTTTCTCTCCGCTACTCGCTACTTTCCTGCCTTATGAGAAGGGGTAACTGAATAAAAAGGGGTACAGAGGGAGGGGGAGTGATGCAGAAGTAGGAAAAAGATATTATGGGGTGTACAGAGGTAGGGGAAGAGTCATTCTAGGGGGGAGGTCAGAGGGATAGGAAGAGCCATTCTATCTGTCGAGATTAATGAAAGTTTTCTCTCCCTCACTTCCAATTCAGAATTAGTTTTGAAGTAATTTTTACCTGTTCTGTATTAAAGCTTCTATTTCCATTTAAATATTATTCGTATATCAATTAAATTATTTTATATGCAATAAAATCATTTGGTAAAATACTAATATTTAAATACTGAGTATGTAAATCACATATTATTGCTTGTCTACATGAGTAGGAGCTTTTATTCATTAGAGTAAATGAAAAGGTATCGAGTTCGTATAAAGGTATGAAGGTTTATAAATGTATGTATGTATGTATGTATGTATGTATGTATGTATGTATGTATGTATGTATGTATGTATGTATGTATGTATGTATGTATGTATGTATGTTGAAAGTTTTCACTTTTTATAATAATAAAAAATAAAATTGGTTTTATTTTTAAAATTGCCTAATACTAGGACAAAACCAAGACTGCGGAACTGATTAATTGGTTTTCCGGCTCCAACTCCAGTTCCGACTCCGGCTCCATCATTATAAAATAGAGGGTTTAATCGTTACAAAAATTGAAAGTGGAAGTATCCTGATTAAGGATCAGAAAGGCGATCTTCGCTACACAGCGAAGACAATTCCATACCAACTTTCACCACACTGGCTGACCTTCCTTTGTCAGATGTTGAAAAAATACAGGACGTGGAGTATAGCACAAGTGATACCAGTGAAAGTAAATATGAAGGAAGATTTTCCGTTTCTGAACAATCCTCCCAAAAAGAATTAACGACCTGATACGACGCCTTAGTATGACAAAACAGGTATCTAAACTCTTAGCATTTGGGAAAAAAGAAAATAACTGTCTAGAGACAGAAGCATAAGTAACAGGTTATCAAACAAGACTGGAGAACCTCTTCCATAATGAAGTCAAGATGAAGAGCTTGTATACTACAATAGTGTTCACGGACGTCTCCATATGGAACAACTGGAGTACAGGCAAGGTTGACGACCGTTTCGTAGAAGCTCCACCAGGAGCTTGAAATGTTTTAATGCACAATGGAAACTACTCTGATTCTCTTGAAATTGCTAATTCAACGAAACGCAAAGCAAAATATGAAAATATTAAAATGATCTTTACAGCAGCTCTGACATAATGGAGCATCAGTGGTCAATTTGTGTTGATCTAAAAATGAGTTCTTCTTACTTTAACAGCAAAATGGATACATGAAATTCTCTTATTTCCCATTTTTTTTTGTGGGATAATAGGACAAAGAAAGATTGTTGAGAAAAAGTGACATAATCTTCAATGGAAGACATGAGTGTAAGTCCAACTATCATCATTAACAAGCCACTGAGTGACAGAAATGAAAACTTTCTTCCACCACCACGTTTCAAGTTTCAAAATTTCGAATAATGATGAAATTTGTTAATTTGTGACTACTTAAAATACACTTGTAGAACGTTCTTTCTGCTGAGTATTGAAAACAAAAAAACAGGAATCTTGGATGATGGTTCTCAAATTAGTAATCAATGATTCGAATTTCACATAACTTATGAATGATATTGCTGCTTCTGTCTGGTACAGTTGTCAAAGAACTTCTTGGATAACCACAAATTAAAGTTAATTCTAATGGGTGGAAAACATGGTCATAAACTTTAAAAATTTAGGTACTATTATAAGTATTCATTGACACTTACAAATTTCCAAATAATATTTGCTATTATAATGAGGAACAAGGAAAGAGTTCCCATCAGCGCATAAAGGTGATGGGGAAAAGGCATAAAGGCAAATGGAACAGAAAAAAACCATGACCGACTACTGCCGATTGCCATGATGATCGGCATAAAAGAAAATTGTTCAACTATAGTCTTTTATGTGCATTAATTGTGATTATCTAAATAAACTTCCTCTGCTTTTTTTGATTTTGTGCTGAATACAACACCATTAACTATTTCATTTGTTTACGTTTGCATGATTAGAAATAGGTTTCATGTGATTTGTTAGAAGTAAGCTACGACCTATCATTTTTTTTCAATAGGGCATCATTTATCCCAAAAAACAAACCCAATAGTGGTGACCAGTTGCAATTATTAGCAGTAGTTGGTAGTTCTAATTGTTATTAAAAGTTAAATTAAGAAACTACATAAAATTAAAATTATTACAAATTATTAGATAACAATTCCCTACTGTGGTTTTAATAAATGAAATTTTACAGCGACATTTTCTATTCCTGGTCTACTTCTGAGTTAATATCGAAATCAGCCTCATGACTTAATATTTGCTCTCAGAAGGTGAAACATGTGTCCCTTAAAGGCTGTGTACAATGTGTGTTTCATAAAATAAACCACCTAATTTAAAGAACTTGAGAAACAAAATATTGAACAGTACAAAGTTAACTTTATCCTCAGTCAGGGGATAGTTTAACCGCCCTTGTGAGCTTAATAAAAAAATCCAAAGGTTACGTAAAATATTTTGAATAATACTTACTATCAATTTTTTTTTTTTCCCTAACCTTAAGCATATATTTTATTTTTAATATATATATATATATATATATATATATATATAATATATATATATATATATATTATATATCATATATATATATATATATATATATATATTATATATATATATATAATTATATATATAATATATATATATATATATATTTTCCATGAAAAGCAATAAACGAAATATTTGAAATAACCTGTAATGAAGATTTAAGAAGATAACCCCCCCCCGCCCGAAAAAAAAACATTGAAAAAAAGTTATGAAGTTACAACAAAGTTCAAATTTATAACATTTGTCTATGGATTAAATTAAGCACTTAGTTACATAACAACCCTAGAAGTTACAAATGTTTCTGTTTTTACATCTTAATTTTTTCAGAGCTGCTAATTTTCAGTTTAAAAATGTTTTTTTGTTCTGATTCTAATCTTTTTTAAATAAAAATGGTGTTATGATTTAAAATCAGTTAAATTTTGCGACAAAGAATTCTAATAAGTGAACCTACAATCATTGATTTTAATAATTACTTACGGGAATTATGTATTTATTGCTATCTGAGGGATTATATTAGGTTGGGGCTAGAACTATATATTTTCCAAAGAATTAAGGTTGCAATAAATACGATGATTTCTGATCTCATTTGTGGTAAAATCCATTGAAAGATAGTGTAAATTTTGATTATTTTCTTACACACAAAATTTAACATTTTCCTTTTTTCATTGTGAGTCACCTGAAGATTGAAAAAATTCATATGTTGTGTCCAATATACAAAAAAAGGTAGCAAGAAAGATAAAAGAAGTAATAAGGTCATTAATTTGCCAACATTAGTTCTAAAAGTTTTGGATAGAATAGTGTAAATTTGAATGATGTTATATATAATAGATAATAATATATTGCTCATTTCTTAACTCTCATTACGAATGGATAGGTAGATTTTGTCCGACATACCATTTAAAATTCATATATACTATTGATTATATTGAAAAGAGGAAGTCAGCTAACATTTGTTTGTATTTCAATAGAAAATTTGATGCTATGCTAATACACAAGCTAACAATTTCATATAAAGAGACGGTGTGATTTTTGCTCAGGGCTGGTCCAATTTCAGCCCCATACTGGAAATAGACATAAAATTCTTAAATTTCAGTCAATTTTCACCAAATAAAAAGCAAACAGCAGTTTTTTCTGACTTTAAAACGTCGCTTTTGAGTGTTTCTGTGTCAGTAGTAATTTTTTTTCATTTTTTATTTGACATTTTTCGATTCACCATGTACAATTTTTTCAAAATGACTTCAAACTTGAAATATACAAAGATGGGTCTGTTACCTAGAGAATGTATAAAATGAAATATTGATTTTTGATCCTAATTCCCAGCAACGGTCGAAATTGAAACCGAACATTTTTTGGTTTTGAAAATGAAAAATTGCGATTTTTTTTTCTAGTTATGCGATCAAGATGAAATTTATTGGGCATATGTAGTCGGGGGAGAGATGCATATATTTTTTTTTAGTTCATACTTTTAAATGTAGTAGTTTTGGATTTGTTCCTGGAACAAATTTTTTTGAAAAAGAAATTTTTAGTATGCAAAAAAATTATCTAAATAAAAATGTATATCTTGCCGAATTATATATGATCTGAAAATTTGACGTTCATCGGATAAGTAGAAAAAATCAATATTTCACTTTTTCGCCAAATTTTTTTTTTTAAAAAAAAAGTAAAATATTGATATATTTTTCTACTCATCCTTTCAACACCAAATTTTCTGAGCGTATATAGTCGGGGAAGATACACATTTTTATTTATATAATTGTTTTGGTATACTAAAAAAAAAAAAAAATTCCAAATGTTTATTTTGAAAATTTGCTCCAAGGACAAATCCAAAACTACTGCATATACAAAAAAGTAATCTAAACAAAATATGTGTATCTTCCCCGACAATATATGCCCTGAAAATTTCATCTTGATTGCATGACCAGAAAAAATAATTCATTGCAATTTTTCATTTTCAAACCAAAAAAAAGTAGGGCTTGAATTTCGACCATTGCCAGGATTTTGGGTCAAAAATCAATATTTCATTTCATTTTGTGCATTCCCTAGGTAACAGATCAATCTTGGTATATTTCAAGTTTGAAGTAATTTCTACAAAAATTGTGGGACATGGATCGAAAAATGTCAAAAACATATGTTTTCAATAAATGACTACAAAAAAATGACTACAGACACATAAAAACACCCGAAAGCGACGTTTTAGACGTCAGAAAAAAACTACTGTTTGCCTTTTATTTGATGAAAATTGGCTGAAAATTTAAAGAATTTTAAGTTCATCTCCCAGTTTTGAACTAAAACTGAACCATCCTGGAGCAAAATTCAACGCCTACCCATAGGTGGAGAAAATTTTAACTGAAACAATGATTGGGTTACAGAAGACTATGTGTAATAGTGAATGGTAATAAATCAGAATGAAAAATGACAAAGAGTAGTGTTCCTCAATATTCTGTGCTGGTTTTTTCCTGTTCCAAATCTGTACAAATAAATTTGATTTGAAAGCAAAATATAGGGCTTCCATGTCTACTGATGATGCCAATTTGCTACTTCTGTAAGATATTTTGAAGGTTGTATTAAAGTTCAAAATAAATTCGAAAAATTTCTTAGTTGAGCTAAACATATAGCATCTGAATTTAATAGTAAAAAAAAGATAAGGTTTTTCACATTGTTAACTCAAATAAGAAATTTAATTATGATTTGAACGGGAAATGAATGAAGTCTGCTGAAAAGAATAAGACTCTTGTACGGTTATTAATATTAATTTAAAAGTATCGATTCTACTTTTAGAATCTAAATACAGACTACATAAATGTTAAGAATTATAATGCTTTTAATCTGTGATATTATTTAAAAGGATACTGATTCAATGAGTACTCTCTATACAAGTTTTGTTGTGTTGAGTATTGTTTACAGGTACAGAGCCCTTACCTAAGAATGTATTTTAATATGCTTTAGGCAGTCAAGGCAAAACTACAAAAAATGTTTTAGGTTTAATTTAATTATGAGACCATTGAAGGAATTGAGGTTCTTTGTGTGCTAAAAAGATGACTAAGAGAAGAGAAAGAGCGTGAATAAGGTGTAAGGTTAGTAAGATATTTGTACTAGAAAATGATAATAGAACCTGGAAGGTACAATAGGAAAATTTAAAAAGATAGTTTTTTCTGGATTTGATAAAATACTTTTTCAGTAGTAATGAAATTAAAATTATTATATTAAAATTAGTGTTGTAAAATTACTAAAATTATAACATTATTTATTATATAAATAGAAAAAATATATTTTCCTAAATAAATTAATAAAAATCTTATGATAAAACAAAATAATAAAAGAAGTCCGATAAGCGCAATTAAATTCTCTAAATATTGCCGGCAGGCTGCGCTAATCGTTCAAATGGTTTCTACTTGAGAAAGAAATTTTCACGCAGTCACTTTTACTTTTGCTTTAATCTTTTTGAACTGTCACTTATGTTAAATAAGTGAAGACATATTTTGGTTTATGGTCTTTGATAAACTTTGCAAAAAATTAATCCTAAAATTAATATATTATTACTGACTTTAAGTAGCTGTAACATAGTACGAAAACAATATTTTGGAAAGATTGTTCTTCCAACCCTTAATTTCTATTTCATGAAACTGAACGTTTTTTGTCAAAGTAAAACTGAAACTTCAGTAAGTGTACTCTGAGCCCAGGTAAAGCTAGCTTGCGGTAAGTGGGGAGTTTATGCAGTCAACAACTAAGTTCGGTAAGTTAAACATGTTTATTTTCATTATATATTATTTATTATTATTTATTATTATTATTGATAGAATAAATTTCGCAAAAAATTATTTTAGTTGGCCTAAACTAACAGATAACACTGGGTGGACATGATTTATGGAACTGGAAAAGTGTGTGCTCTATATAATATTTTTCCTGCAGAATCAGAAAATGTATTTCAAAATTCCCCATCACGTTACATTTTTCAAATTATCACAACTTAAATTTATGCGTTGTATTATTTCAATATAAAATAGTGTATGTCATAATCACAATGCAAGTAAATATGAAACCAAATTTGTTTGTATTGTTTTTGTTGACACTTTTATTCATGACTAATTTCTTAAATTTCTAATGCTATAATCTGTGATGTTCGAGGTACTATTAATGTTGCAGTATCTACCCCAACTTGTACATACATGTCAATGAGACAAGCAGCGTGTCATTCTTCTAGTTCCTTATTTCTTCAGTGTAACGTCAGCTCTTAATGGTGTAACTTGTATGTGTTATGTTTAATTGTGTAATTTTGTTTTATTGTATATCATAGTCAAATAATTTTATTAATTATTCATTAAAGTAACAATGCATTTCAGTTAATATTAGTTCGTCAAAATTTCCTTCAGGAATTTGCGGTATGAATAAAAATTGTGCTTGTAGGAATTTTCCGATGTTTATTGTTATGTTTGCGGAGAATTCACCACGAAAAGTCAACGCAAACTAATATCAAACAGTGCTGAAAACTGCGCATAAACTTTATTTTGATTGTCCTTTGAGAGACCAAGATAAATCCTGGATTCCACATGTATCAAACAGTAGGTATTATTCTAAGTTAAATGAAATGTTAAGTAATAAATTAAAACTAATTATATGTATGTGAAAGCTGAACGCTTAACACGCCATATATTCACCGGGCTTCATTGAACTACGTATTTTTATTGCATCATTCGTGAGCGCTTTTGCCACTTTAGCATATCCCTAAAATTTCAGACACCTACGATGCTTGGGTCTCGTGCTATGCTTCTTGGAACACCGTCAGTTTAATTATAAACCACCTGCATTATATATATATACATATATATATATATATATTATATATATATATTATATATCACATATATAATATATATATATATATATATATATATATATATATTGTAACGATTCTCTGTAAGAGAAAATCGTAAAATATGACTCTATAAATCGGACTGAAATATTTTTTAAGCAATTAGTCTTCATCTCCAAATAAAAAGTAGTGGGTTTTATTGGGGCAGGACCAATAGAGTCATGGGGTTAGATGGACGGAGGTTTTGGGGGCTTTCCCTGAAAACCTGTTGTTGGGGGAGGGGGTCGAAGTCTCTTCTGTGAAACACGAGAATCAATTCTGGATTGATGAATCGGACCCAATCAATCTCTATCTTCATTTTGTCTTGTGTCGTTTTATGGTTCTTGTTTTCAATTTATTCTCGATTCAATTATTTCATCCATTATTTATTCTCTTGTTTTTTTTGTTTTTTTTATTTTTATTTTGTTTTTTTGTTTTTGTTTTTGTTTTGTTTTTGTTTTTGTAATATTTTTTGTATATTTTTTGTTACGCATTTACATTTTTATGGGGTATTACTGATAGAGATTTAATGCTCAGAGAATATATATATATATATATATATTATATATATATTAATATATTAAATATATATATTATATAATATAATATATATATATATATTATTTATATATATTATATATATTATATATATATGATATATATATAATATATATATATATATATATATATATATATTATATATATATAATATACACACACACATATAATATATATATTATATATAGTATATATTATATATATATATATATATAGTATATTATATATATAATATATATATATAATAATATATATATATATATAATATATATATATATACATATAGTATATATATATATATATATATAATATATATATATATATATTAATATATATATATATATATATA
>JABUQX010053014.1:0-7500 GCA_015478945.1 Trachelipus rathkii
ATCAAAAATTTTTAGTGAGTATCTTCCAAGACTTCTGTTTTTATAGTTTGCTAAAAACCCACAAAGACAACAACATCCCATGAGAATTGTTTTAGTAATATGAATTGTGTAACCTACAATTTTGCCAAATGGATTTCAAAATGCCTTTCTCCCTTGATAGGACATATATCATCGTCGACAATTAATAACCCTTTGGATTTTGTTGACAGAGTAAGACAAATAAATGTGCATAATAATATTTTCATGAGTTTTTAATTTTTATGTCGTTTACCTTCTTCCTACTCACTCTTAGATACTGTAGTTAAGAGAATATTTAGATTCAACTTCTTTTGAGTAGCCTGTAGATGTTATATTTTTAACTTGTGAACCTTTGTCCTGTCACAGTCATATATTTTTATTTTTAATAATGCCTTTTGTTTTCCTGTTTTTAAGAAATATTTTTATGGAGATCTTTGAATTGAAATTTGTCCCGAACATTCTAGGAGATGACTTTGTTTGGCTGAGATATGTTAACGATGTTTTTGCTGTTCTTCCCAATTACATAGATCCGAATTTGGTTGTAAGAGATGTCAATAGATGTGTTCCAGAAATTAATTTTACTGTAGAATTAGAAAAAGATAAAAGCTAATCTTTTCTGGACATTTTAGTGACTAGAGGTCCTCTTAATGTTAACGGAAATACCAAATTTCTTATTTAAGACCTTTAGAACAGAAACCCATACGAAAAGTTATATTCGTTGGCTCTCCTGCCATGAATCCCACGTAAAATTTGGAATTGTAAAATTTTTTTTCTTTAGAGCATTAAAGTTACGTAGCCTTAGGTTCTTGAATGAGGAAATTATGCATATCAAATCGGTTTTTAAAACATTTGGAATTGGGATACCATGTATATTTTGTTTCGAAAGTTTGTATGGCCGCTAAAGGGAATAAAGAGAAGCTTCGCTTGAAAGAAATTTTTTTTTCTACAGTTGTCACCACCACTCACGGGCAGAGCCCTATTCAAAGATCAAAGTCTAGAAAATAATAATTTTAAAGTAAATTTTGCTGTTCTATCAGAAAATCTTAAAAAATTATGCCAAAGGAATTTTCACTTGTAACTAGTGTTCCTTTCTCTATTAAGAAGTACTTCCACAGCCAAAACTTTACAAAGCAGGAGTACAGTACTTCAGGAGTTTACAAGATTACTTGTAAAGGTTGTAATAGCATGTATATATGGGAGAAACCTATGATTTACATATTAAATGAATAAGTAAAAGATAGGAAAATTTATTTGATTTAAAAAATAAACTCTATTATCATAACATTGAAATGTAAGGTCTTAAAGTCATATGTAATACTGGATTATAATTTTGGAGCTGCTTCGAACACTGGATTTTCATTAACAAAAAAAAATTACCTTTAAAAGTATAGTTTATATATATATATATATCTATATATAAGAAAGTAATATATATATATATATATATATATATATATATATATATATATATATATATATATATATATATATATAATCGGTAGAGTAACAGAGTCGCAAAGCACAGGGAAGGGTTCGATCCCACGATGAGAGAGAGAGAGAGAGAGAGAGAGAGAGAGAGAGAGAGAGAGAGAGAGAGAGAGAGAGAGAGAGAGAGAGAGAGAGAGAGAGAGAGAGAATTATCTTTCTTTGTAATATTTATCTTCAAATATATATTTTGATGAAGTCGGAATGGAAGAAATATTACGATAAGATCATTATTATTATTGTGGAAATGGATTCCAGAATGGATAAATAATTTTCATGACAGACCCAACTTCTCTTTTATCATTTTTACGCAAGAGGATTATTGATAAAATGTTATATCATATTATATTTTATTACAAACACACACATGGACACACGGATATATATATATATATATATATATATATATATATATATATATATATATATATATATATATATATATATATATATATATATATATATATATATATATATGAGGTTTGATGAAAAACTATCGAAACTTGGATATGAAAAATTAATCTATTATATTAAGTTGTCTTTTGAACCTTCTTTAAAGGTGATGATTTTACTCAAATACTTTGCTGAACAGTCCTTCTGCCGCTGTAAGCACTTTTTTAAACCAGTTTTTATTATTCACAATAACTTCGCAGCATTTGGCATTATTTTTAAATCGATAACAGATTTCAGGCAATAGTATCTGGAGAGTATGGAACCTGAATCCCTGGAGAATTTTATACAGGAAAAAAAAATGTAGACTGGATAAGTTGAAGAGCCTTGGCACAACTTTGACGATAATCTTAAGAATATTCAAATCTTCAGTAAGAATCTTTCAACTGAACTCTAAGTAAATCTGAGGTCATTTTTCTATCTAGTGTTGTAATTCGACTTCTTTATATCTAATGCACGACGAACTCGCTCAATAATTTCAGAGTTCTTGCTTGTTGAGAGTTTCGCTAACTCTGATCGCTATCAACAGATGTTTTGTAATCTTTGAGCGATTACCGACATTACATCAACCTTTTTATACTCGAGTTAACCCCAATGCTCCATTAGCCAAGTTGTGTCTGTGGAAGTGAGACGAGAGAAGAGTACACAAAAACATTGACCGCATAACAGCAACTGAACAGAGTCACTGATAAAGTTGGAAATATTTGTGCACTATGATTCAAAGAGAGATCTAATATAATCAGCTCGTTCCAGAGCGCCACAATTAACTGATTTTCAAACAAATAATAAAAATCTACTTTTTATGAAAAGTATCAGACAATATTTATAGATATACCTTCTGTTGAAATGGGGTGCGAAAGAGACCAACCATTGGGTACTGCAGAGCAGATGAATGTACCAGACCAAATAAGCACACCATATTCTCAATTGAGGGTGAGGGTTTTTCATATTTTTAACGGAATATCTCTCTCTCTCTCTCTCTCTCTCTCTCTCTCCAAATTATTATTATATATACATATATATATATATATGTTGGTTATTGTTATTATATATATATATATATATATATATTATTATATATATTATTATATATACATACAATCAGATAGAAAAGAGGGAGGAACAGAAATACAAGATTCAATATTCCTGTTTTCATTTCCATTTCTAATTTGGAAGAGTCATTTACATTGTTCTTATCAAATATGTATTTACAGATGACAAGTACAATATATATATATATATATATATATATATATATATATATATATATATATATATATATATATATATATATATATATATATATATATATATATATATATATATATATATATATAGGTGTTTCTACAAGAATTTTCTCTCGTTATTCTACGCTAGCACATCATCATATTACATATTGATAGACTTGGAAAATAAATTGTACAATCGAATAGACCTAATAATCCATCTATTTTAATTACTTGGTGAATATTTGCTATATCTTTTCAATGAAAATACGTTTTGGAAGACTAAGGAATATAAAAGTCTTCCGGACCTTATGTGGGTATTTTGCTCTGCGAAATCCTTCACAATACAATAGAAGCTCTTCACAATATATTATGAACCAGCAGACTAAATATTAAATATGTCAGGCTCCTTTGTTTAAAGGATAAAACGGATAAGTTATGGATAAGGAACAGTAGGCTAAGCAGGTCACTTAAATTTTCCATTTGCACGACTGCATTAAATATGAATCTTATATGCTAACTGTGGTCTAAATTTTTAAATAATAGAAGAATATTTTTTACTTTTACCCTCCTTTAGAAATACTTATATTTAATTCACATTTTACTAGTTTTCAACAATTAGTCTACATACCAGACCTCTATTATATATATAAGACCATATATTTTTGTTAGAGTATGGTAAGTATGTGAGCAACTTCTTGTGTGAAAAAGTGCTGACCAACCTGTTTATCAAGGACACAGCAGCTATCACGTACAGACAAGTGTACTCAACTAGTAAATTATATACTGTTAATTTCAACAGACTAGGCTGTAACATGAATGTTAAAGTTAATTATCTGCACATCCACTTAAATCGCTTTCCAGAGAACCTTGGTGATCTAAGCAAAGAGCAAGGTGAAAGATTTCACCAAGACAAAAGCGATGGAAGACAGATACCAAGGAAGATCGGTCGCATATATTATGGTTGACTATTGTTGATCTATTGAGGGATTGTCCCGTAGAGCTCACCCTGCAAGTCTTGGAAAACGGAGCATCTTTTGTTTCGAATAAATGAAAAGTGTTTCATAAACTTATACTTTTAACATGAAATGAAAGATTTTCCTACTTGGATATAAAGATAAATTTTTAACATGTTTCCTTCATGATAAAATATATTAATTTAAACACCACATTAAAATATGCTTCGTTTTGTGGGCCAGCAAAGTGTAGAGTGGCATATGGTGTATGCTCTGTACCTCAAAACCTAGAGCTAATAGGGCAAAACTGATGCAACTTTTGGAACCACCAGTTCAAATGTGGTCAGAAACAGGCACCAAAATGTGCGCTGGGCTGAGAATCATTAAACTATGTGTTTGAACATATTATTATTATTATTATTATTATTATTATTATTATTATTATTATTATTATTATTATTATTATTATTATTATTATTATTATTATTATTATTATTATTATTATTATTATTATTATTATTATTATTATTATTATTATTATTATTAATATTATTATTATTATTATTATTATTATTATTATTATTATTATTATTATTATTATTATTATTATTATTATTATTATTATTATTATTATTATTATTTTGTAATTTTTTAGAATTCATTATTCATTAGTAGTGTATGCTGAAACGTTTGCATTGTTTAGAAAACATTGATTTTTGATATTTGCTGTATTTTATAACAGAAAGGATTACGTCAGAGACCTTCAACAATTTAAAACAAAGAAAACGCAGGAACCTCAAATCCTTGTTAAAGGAATTAAAATATATGCAAAACGATAGTGATTTCATGCATCACAAGTCATTAAAAGTAATATTAGAACTAATTAATAAATTGGGATTAGTATCAGCATTATGTGAAAGTGTTAAACTGATTCAACTTTTACTGACCATCCCAGAAATTTCAGTTGCCAAAGAAAGTTTTTTTTTAACCTTAGGCAGAACTCTATCTTACTTGAGATGCACTATGACTTATGAACAACTGTCATATCTGGCTCGCATTTGAATTAAAAAACAAATGCTGATGAATATCCTAGAAGGATAAAAAGGATTTTCATGATAAAATCTGGAGAGAGTTCACCTTAGCTAAACCAAGACGGGTAGAGTTCAAGCTTAAATGAAGGGAGTAATTTTCTTTATTAAACCCTATATTTTACATTTTGTTCATGGCGCTTTCTCATTATGTATAATTTTCATCAACAGGCCCCATTATTTTCTTTTTCGTCTCATGAATTTGTACCTAGATCGAATGACATTAATCAGCTAAAATCGATCATATATATATATATATATATATATATATATATATATGTCTCTGTGTTTGTCTTTTACATAGTTATATATATATATAAAGTTATATAATTATATATAGCAAATATATATATATATAAATATATATATATATATATATATATATATATATATATATATATATATATTATAATATATATATATATATATATATATATATATAGCTCTGTTTTGTCGTGTGCGTGTGTTTTACTCATAATATATATATATATATATATATATATATATATATATATATATATATATATATATATATATATATATATATATATATATATATAATAGCAAAAATAAACAAAACATATTTAAACATTTGAAAAGAAATATTTATTACCGACTAGTTTCGGGTAAGACAGCAGCTTCCCATTTTCAAGGTTGATAACATAATGATAAGATTTATACAAAATAAATAGTATAAAATTAAAATTAAAATAAATAATATTAAACTTATTGATAAAGAATGATTAAAGTATAGACTTTAAAAAATTTCACTTAAGCTATTAATATTTAAATTTTCATTTAATTTTGGTTTAAGATGCCAAATATATAAGGATCAACAAAAGAAGATCAGGTTCCTCAGCTTGGGCTAATATACTAAAATTGGTATCCTGTATATGATGGTTTTCACGGAGAGAAAATGAGCATTTATAGCTGAAAAGGGAGTATGATGATGATCTAGGGTTCTAAATGCCATACCTCTATAAATATGAGTGGAAAGGTTTCTAATAGTCTTTCCTATGTAGGTGGCATGACAGTCACCACACTTATATTGATGAATTACTGAAGAACACAGAGGAATAGGTAGTTTATCTTTGAATCTAAAATAACTTCCAATTTTCATTTCACTGGAGAATATTAATTTAAATTTGAACTGGGGAAAGTTTGTTTTTAAAAGAGAATTACGTCGAATTTCATAACTCATTTCTTCCCATGAAAGGTAACTTCATATGCAGATATCCTTGGGAACTATTTCGAGTAAGAGGTTTATTTGTAAATTTTGAAGATAGTTGTTTACGAAAAGTTTTATCAATCAAAAATTCTGGAAACCCATTCTTCATGAATAAGGATTTCAGGAATTCTAGCTCATTTGAGAGATTGACATAAGAGGATGAAATCTTGTATCCCCTATCATATCAAAAAGTGTCTTGATTAAGTTTAAAAATATGGGGAATGAAAGAATTAAATTTAGTTGTCAATCCAGTAAAAGTAGGTTTCCTGAAAATGCTAGTGTGGAATTTGTTGTCTTCCTTATATACTTTGATATCAAGAAAAGCCAGACAATTATCCTTCTCAACATCAACTGTGAATTTGATATTTGGATGTTTGGAGTTGATATATTGTAAAAATTTGTCAATAGGATCATTGGACTTAAAAAGAAGAAAAGAGTCATCAACATATCTTCGATAAAGTACAGGTTTAAATTTATCTGGGCATTCATTAAGCCAAATTTTCATAAAAACACATGAAGATGTTGCTAAGAGTTAAATGAGGACTACTCCATAGCAACACCATCAATTTGTTATAAAACTACCATTGAATAAAAAATATTATATCTTAAGCTATATATATTGAAGGGCGCACGAAAAACGCGAAAGCGTTTCACGATAAATGCGAAACGGCAACACCGTTCTGATGTAACCGAACGAAGTACACGAACGATATATATATATATATATATATTATATATATATATATAGTCAAAACATCAAAATTTTTGAGAAAAATCACATTTGCTCCCCCCCCCCCCCCTCCGTATATATTATTATTAATAGTATATATATATATAGTTATTATTATGTTATTATATATATATATAGTTATATATTATATATATATATATATATATATATATATATATATATATATATATATTTAGTATATAGTATACTTATTATATATAGTTATATTATATGTTATTATATATATATATATTATATATATATATATATATATATATATATATATATATATATAAAATTATTATTATTATTATTTTTT
>JABUQX010053014.1:12500-17500 GCA_015478945.1 Trachelipus rathkii
AATTACTACTATACCTATAAGAACGCCTAATACAAAGATCCTAATATCCTACACCTGAACACCAGACGGATGGATAATAATATTATCACCCAATCTCATAGTACTATATACTAGATTAAGTATCTACCCAGCGACTAAGACAAAAAGTGTACCCCATCACTACTCTAACTATGTAACAAAAATATAGCGACCACTATCATTCAACATACCATACTCTACCCTGAGGTCGCACATTAGGCCGGCAATAATATAATACCTCCTATACTAATATATATGTATATATATTATACCCATAAAATATATATTATATATAGCCTATATATATCATAGTAATAATATATATATATATTATAACTATTATATAATAATACATATATATAATATAATTATATTTATTATTAAATAGAAGTATATTATATATATATAATACCTATATGATATATATATGATACTATATTTATATATATATACTCATATATAGTATCTCATATATATCATATATATCATATATAATAATCTATAGCTATATATATAACCATATCCTCAGCTGTTACGCATAAATTTGCATATAGCTAGGATTCTGACATCGAATTATATCGATATATACGAAGGTAAAAGGTAGTTAAATCAATTCAAATAGATCCCTGCTATAAGAACCGCCCAAAATTATCAATATTACTGTAAGAAAATTGAATTGAACAAACTGTATGTCGAAACTTTGAGCAATTTGGCCGGATAAAAGAGAACATGAGGAATTACCACCGCTGTTCTTTTACAACGAGAAATCGGAAGACACTAAGCTCCCCAATAATAACACATTCACTCATCTTGTACCTTCATTAACTTCTTCATTTTCCCATGTAACCCTACAGAAGGAACACCCAAAAATATACAAGCTATAAACAATACAACCAAATCACATCTGTATAAAAACAATACCACCTGATAAAAAACCAACTAAAACCTAAGAGATATAGTAGACCTAAGTACTAGTATATACGAAATATATTTATAATATAACTATCCATAATATAATAGATGAGCAATAAACACCATGGAGTAGATAATACACCGTACTAAATGAAGTATTAATCATAACTCAATCTAGCTCCAATACGTACCTCAACTTACTAACAGAACCCAACAACAGAGAAAAAAAAACGCGCTAATCTGATAGCTTAAACTACCCTCAAGAGAATATAAACTAAATAAATAAAAACGAAATACAATTATAAAGAATAGATATATAAACTTAATACAATTTATTGTTCTTCTTTATGAGAACACACATAATACACAATAGGAATAATAATAAACAATAAATATATCAAGAAATTTACCGTCATAATAAATATTCGCTAAGGCCTATTTACTACGAATCTGGGAAGGAATCGTAAAACTAACTATAGAATAAATACGCCGGATAGATATAATAGATGAATATAAAAATAACTCAATAGGATAAGAAAGAATACATATATATATATACAGGAGCCAAGTGTATATAAATAATATATATATATAATATAATACAATATAAGATAATATAAAATAATATATCTTACATTAAATAAAGTATATCATATTTATATGTTTATTTTTTCAATATAAGATAACATTAATATCTTTTAAAATTATAAATAATAAAGCGGAAAAATCATAAATAAAAATAACATTTACAAAAATTTAAAATTTGAAAGAATATATAATATTATAATTATATATCTATATATATATATGATATATAGAATAACTGAAATATAACTACTATATATAATAATATAACACAGTAGCAACGACAGAGGAATGATATTATCGGATTTGCAAGAATATCGAAATGAAGCAAATACCATCTCTCTGTCACATAGTCGTAAATACTATTTTCTTTTCTTTTTCAAAGAATATAAAAACGCAATAAATACTATCATTATAAACTGTAGTCTCCTTGCATGTTGGCAAAGGGCCAAGAACATCGAGATGAAGAAAAGAAAAGCTAAAAAAGGCTTGCAAGTAAAGGAAATATCTGCATAGGCAATTAGATTTGAAGGGTGTGTATATAGACAGGACTTGAAAAGAGGAAATAAAAGACTTGTAGAACAGCCAATAATTAGATGGATAAAAATAGATATAAAAATTAAAACAGCAGACAAGACAGAACTACAAGAGCAAAATCATAAATGGTATAATTGACATGAACCAAGAACTCTAGAAGCCCTAAATGCTGACTATAAACCTGAGATATAGAGAAATAAGGTAAAGTCTTATTGACACTGTCAAGTCACTCACAAGTAGAAGCTATGAAGAAAGACATAGAAACATGTTCTAGTGAAATCTGAGGAAAAAAGTTTTAAAAAAAAAATCAACAAAAAAAAAAAAAAAAATTTACGATGATTTTTAGGTTCAACATACAAATTCTAACTAGCAAAGCTTTTACAAATAATAAATTAAAACAGCCCTATATGTAACGCCGAATCCACCAAAAATTACCCTCTGAAAAAGAAATGTTAAGAGAGAGAAATTGTACTCTAATTTACTACATAGTAATTATATATAGTTAAATAAAATTATTTCATTTTTATAACATAATTTTGAATGAAATATGAAAGTTTTTGGAAGTTGAATGTCGAAATGGAACATATTATATACCGATTCGATACGTAATACCACAAAAAGTTATTGTGAAGAGGACGAAATGAGGTTGTACCATGGATATTATAATCTTTGGGCGCCGATATAGTAGTGAAACCTACGTAACAGTGTGACGACTTGTGTGGATAGAGACTCCACTGAAAAGTGTTGTCTTCAGCAGCTTCTCTGACTACAATGAACAATCTGTAGATAGTATATGTGATTGAATAATATAAGTTGTACACCAGAATATAGCATACTGTTATGAGAGTTTCAAGGTAAGATGAGGAGGAGACTAAGAAGATTGATAACAGGGCGCTAAACTCGATCGAGTACTAGGGTAAGAGGGAAGAGGCAGGTATAAAAGAATATGGAAGTAGTGCTCAAAGGGGGCATATAGAGGTGGAATGGATAGCTAGTATAAAGCAAGATATATGCATTAATAATGAGCTACACGGCTATACTATTATACAACAACTATAATATATATACATAAAAAGTAAAAGGTAGCCGAGAGTACTTAAAGCATACATATTATATACACTGAGCGATATATAAGTATACCTACTATTCATAACCTGCATACAGTCTAGCTCACTCTACTTGAGAGACGCTATTATTGCTATAGAGGTCCAACCAAATAACCAAGTGATAATACTCTTGCATAGCTTCCATGTATACCATACACATATATATATAAGATAAGGATACAAACATAATATATATTTACATAACCTACTCACTCAATAATATAGATAAAAAAACAAAACGGTATAACTAAATAGCATAACTATACTAATCAAAGCAACTCACTAAGTACCAGTTACAAACCACAAATTATAATGCCCGCCATTAGACATGAGGTATGATAGTGATATGTGCGATAGCACGACAACTCTTACAAACGGGAGAATGAAACGACTATCATACTTTAGGACGAAAGATAGCTGTGCAGCGTTAATAAAGACCTAACTAATATTTTAGTAAAACAAAAAAGAATAAGAAAGATCAAAATATTATTAAAACTTCTGGGAAATGGAAAACAAAAGTGGTTTCAGATGCTAAAGAAAACGAATAATTTACATTGGAGGTTAACAAAGATACTAAAGGAGACAAAGAAAAAGCTTAGGAGCATTTTTTACCTTTAAAAGATGACAACTACTAATCAAATATATAGTGTATATAATAATATAACATATAATAATATAATATAGATAAATAATAACGAATTATATAATATATATAAATATATGACTATATATAGATAATTATAATATAACTAACATATATAGAATATAAGGATGTATAAGTATATTACTATATAATTTAAGATAGTAAAGTAAAAATTAAATGAATATAGAAATATATATTATATATATATACATATATAAAAGATACCGAATATATAGGTACTCGTGATAAAGTGCGGCTAACTCAATAACTTAGTAAAGTAGACGGTACCCGACCCCAATGAAATATAAATAATAGACTATAGATATAAGAACATGAGGGTATAGTAACAACCATTAGCTACCCTATAAATGAGAAGTCCAATAAAAGAAACATAATATATTGAAAAGTATAGATAATATATACATAGTATAACAAACATAATGATAATAACATATAATATCAACTCTCATCTCTAGACGTACTATATTATATAATTAAAGATAGGATAGGATAGATTAAGATGTATTTCATGTATATATTATGATAATATATTATAATATTATTAATTTATTATATAATTATATATTAATTATTAATGCGCAAGGAAGAAATTATTATGGAAAATATGCATAATCTATATTCATAGTCATTATCATTATCCTATGTAATGCATTCATTCTAATTCTAATTATCCTATATCAATAATCATTCAATTTCAATATATCCTTTATCATAATCAGAATCAAAGAATCTGATTAATCATCCTACGATAAATACAGAAATCATAAATCAAAACAAAATTAAAGTCAATAGATCGATAATCATAATCATAAATCATAATCTCATTTTAAAGAAGTATAATCATAATTATTTATTATTATTATTGATTATTATATTATTATATTATTTATATTACATAAATTATTATTATTATTAGTATCTATTATTATTATTATTATATTATATAATTATATATTATTATATTATTATTTAATATAATATAAAAAATTTAATATATATCAATATATAATAATTATCATTAATTAATTACTAATTATTAATATATAATAATTATTATTATTATTGATTAATTATTATAGTATTAATTATTATTATTCTTCTCATCTATTATTTATTATTATTATTATTTATGCTATTATTATTCATTATCTATTTCCCAAATATTGGTATATTGACCT
>JABUQX010053015.1:5000-21969 GCA_015478945.1 Trachelipus rathkii
CGATGATCAATCAAACTAGTGGCTTGAGTTTTGTGTATCTGTCAACGAGAATCATAAGTGTAATTTGGATTAGTAAACAGTGATATTCAATACGTAATAGAATAATAAACTTACGAGAGCTTCTTTACTCGTTCATTGTATACGACGAAACGAAACTCAATTGAATGGAACTCATTTGAATAATTTGGGCGAATGATGTCTAAAAGAAGTTTAAAAGGAAGTGAAGGAACTTCTGGGAAATATATTTGAAAATAGAAAGATGTGTGAACTTTTTTAAAAGAATTAAGATAAATAATATATAATAATTTAAAAGTAAGAGAAAGATTAAAATTATATATAAGTGATATGACAATAGAATGAATAAGAATGACAAATCTTAAAAAATAAGAACTATGTTTTAAATAGTGCTATAAAATCATTTCACTTAGAATTTATCTCAGTGCATGGGTAGTCTAATACTCTAAAAGCAGTTTTATTAAATTAAAAGTTGAATTCATTCTCTATGCTTTCTAAATAATTAAACTAATTCTGAAAATAATATATATATATTAATATATATATATTATATGGTAATTCTTTTACATTGATCTATATAAAAATTATTATCGGCCATATATGTATATTATTCTTAAAATGATTTCTAATAATGGATTGAAAAAGTAACTTTTTACAGACGGTTTTATAATTGCTCCAAGACATGTTTTTTAGCTTAAAAACATAATGAACTGTAAGTGCGGCCAATGCCAAAACCTTTTTTTAAAAAAGGATCTTATATTCCTTATAGTTTTATATAGTTTCAAGTTTAAATTCATAATATATCTTCACATTGATTGGATTGCAGAATGTGGGTATAAATCGTATTATTTTTTTAGGATACAAGTTTTTTCCTTTATAGAAAATTATTAGTTAGATTATAATATATCATGTGTCCAAGAAGTTTCCGAATTTAGCCTCTTTTTCTCTCTATTTCTCTATCTTCTTTTCTCTTTCTCTCTCTCGTCTTTCTCTCTCGTCTCTGACTCGTCTCTCTTTTCTTCTCTCAGCTCAGATTAAAAAATTGACTCGAGCGTAAACACGAAAAATTAATAATGTATTTAACTTCAGGTATTCAGATACTCGTTTATATAGGTATTAAAGAGATGTAGCATTAAAAAATAAAACAAAAAAAAAACAAATAGCTGTTTTTAATCTCTATATATAGAAATTATTTAAAAAAAGGGTTATTACCATAAGTTTAATCAGTTGTTTTGTTCGATTAGCGTAGGGTCATACAAAAGCTTCTAAATAGCGGAAGAAGGTGACTTCCGACAGAGAAATGTTGCAAAGCTCGGTAATCCCGTTTTATTTTAGGCCTCACAGCGTAATGGAAGTCATTACGTTGAGACTTCAAAGACTTTAACCCGAAACCCGTTAGTGGAGATCAAAGAGAAGATTATGGAAATTGATGGTGGTGAACTAAAAGGTGTTTTGGATTATGCTTTAACCAAAGGTCAGTTAAGTGTTATATTTAGCCGTTTTTTTAGCTTAATTATAGTTGTGTTATATGTTAGGTGTTAGCTGGTATATTGAAATAATACTTGCAACTTGATGTTTATTTTGTAAAATTTCTCATACCGTAACTGATATAAGTTTGGTTTTTGGTTACTCGTTATTTTACTAATAGTATGCTAAACCTGAAATATTTCTTAGTTCATCTTTTTGTAAGACTTTATAATGTGTTTTGCAGAATCATGAATGCATAACTGAATACTGCTTATGGGTACTCTTCATGGCTATTGGCAAACATTGTATAAAATTTACCTGTGTATGATCTGCTATTATTATTTATTTAGTATATATATACTTATTAAATGCATTACTCTCATATATTATAGGGAATGAATAAGATATATAGTTATTATACTAAATATGGCTAGGTCGACTATAGTAATTTAATATTTTCATAATGTGCACGTACTATATTATTTTATTGCGTACTATCCACAACTATAAAAAATGTAGCTTATACTACTCATAGTCGTTTTTTGAAGGTTTTGCCATTGGGCGATAATTAGTATATCGTAGCTAAGGATGTGGACTATTATTCACTAGAATGATAGTTACGACTTACTCACGAGTTTGTATAGGAATTCTAAGTTCATTATCATCAAAAAGAATAATAAGAATAATTACTCATTACATACTAGCCCTTCGCAACTTTATTATGATGTGCTGTCGTATAACTATGATGAATTGTAGATCACGTATAAATTACGTAAATTATAAAGAAAAGGAAAACTATATTTTTATTGCTAGTGACATTTGTATATGGTAGATTGTTGCACCGAACAATATTTGAGAGTGATTTTGATGTATATTTACGAATAGGGATATATAATTGTGTAATCCTTGCGGGCGAGTTTCGTATGTGATGAAGAGAATTTGTGATAGTGTGGAATGGGTTACGGCAGTAATGCTGAGATTATATAGTCATATATAATTATTATTATGACTTAAATGAGTAGAAGAGAAACAGTTTTTAACAAAGAATAGAAAGCATATTGTGCATAAATTTGCGTATTTAAAGCTATTATACACTATAATAACTAATTAAGAGTATCTGGTAGGTTTTTGAAAACTCACGTGTTAAAGATACATTTAATTACTGTTCACGATTGATACTAATATACCGATCTGATTGGAAAAGACTATACGGAGAGTATCAATTGATCGTATCAGTCAGCAGTCATACCATCATACTAGTAGTAAGTAGATAGATATACGGATTGATGGCGCCGATATGATTCCATGTAGATATATATATACTCTACGAAAAATGCCCTTAAGTTTTTAACCTTATGATGTAGCAAAGAAGTAAATATTTCGTTTCTTAATGAAATTAGTATAAAGGAATTACGACGAGTATGTCCTTTTCGTTTCTCAAACTGGGAATTTAGCCTACTTATTATGGGGAGTCCCGGTGATGTTAATCACTTATATCTGTATTGACCTGATAACTTTTACAGAGAAGTCTATAGTGATTGTTGATTACAACTGAAATTTGTGGTGAACGAGATAGTTGCGCTTGTAGGATAAGGTTATGGTGTGAAGTGGGTGAAGAGAGGGGGGAATGGGGGGTGTGGTGGCGGTGTGTGTTGAGAGAGGGTGAGAGGGTGAGAGGGTTTGGAATTGGTGGGGTAGGGGGGGGGGGGTGAGAGAGGGTGAGGGGGGGGTAGGGACGGTGGGGGGGGGAGAGGTGGGGGGGGGGGGGGGGGGGGTTGTTTATAAAACGGTATATCTAGTGATTTTGGGTTATTAAAAATTTATGTCATATTTAATTATTATATTAATAAATTTTAAGTTCTATATATATATATAAACATTAATATAAATAAAATACAATCATATAAAAATACAATAATATATATAAATTTTAAATACTACTTAATAAATAATGATTTTATCATCCTAAACCCCGTTGGTGAAAAGGTAAAAAAATAAATTATGATCATGTTCCATGTCAGAGATCGCCAATCACGTTTCTAATCTTTGATAACTAATTTTTACTATGTAAGAAAGTATAAGCGTAATATATATATGCTTAGTAGTAATGGATGGGAGAAAACGATTGAGTGGGTCAAAATACCGTAAAATAGTGGAAAAGAAAAATTAAAACAAAAAAACAGGAATATAAGTTAGGTAGTCTCAGGATATACAAATAGATACATTAGCATGAAAAGAAATAGCTATTTTTTGGTGAATTCAGATAGGTGGAGGTACGATATTATCATAAGATAACTCAGATATAGGAAATGTTAAAATAAATAACAGAAAAGATATATAATATACGTAAAAAAATCATATTTGTTATAAGTGCGAATTAGTGAGTCAATATGTGTTTAGTAAATGGCTATTTTAGATGACTTTTATATATATATGGTTATTATCCGTATAAAAATAATTTACTTTCTATTTAAGAATTTTTGCTTTTTTGTGTGATAAATTGTGTGTCTGATTAACTAAAAGAAATTAGCTGACATACAATTACTTTTGGCTAGATTCTGTGTAAATATTATAGCTAGGACAACCGATATGGTGAGGAGTTTATGAGTCTCGTCGGTGACTTACCCAGTGATGAGTATTACAATATCAGGAGGAGTTAAGGAAACTATATATCCTTACCCTCCGGGGATGAGGTTTCTCTCGAGGAACGCCGCTCTTATGTGTGATTGGATGTGTCTGATGCGGGGGTAACCTTACGCGCCCTCCGTCTAGTGAGGGGTATGGAGAATAAACGTCCCCTGTGTTTCTCTTACTGTAAGGGTTCGAGCCCCTACATATTGGCCTATGAGTGATAATATACTGTTAACAAATAATTATATATAGGAAAATATGTCCCCGACCGGGCTTCACGTGAAGCTCACCCCTCACTTATAATAAGATAAAAATAGCTGAATTATTAATATTTAATGTTATTAATTTTATTATTAATTTTTTTTTACATTTTCGATCTTTATTTATAAAAGAATTTTACTGAAGTTATCAAAAAGGTGAAATGTTTTTTTCATTTTGATGGGGTGGTAATGATAGTTTTTGAGATTATATATATATTTTTATTTTTTATATTTTTTTTTTATTTTGTATTTTTTATATATATATTATTTGCTAGTTTCGATTTAGATAAGCAGTTGACTTCAGGAGCGAAAATTAATAATTAATTAAGTTTCATATTTTTAATGACTTTTAGTGTTAAATACATTTATTATTTTTTTGAAGTTACACTTCATAACACATAATCTAGGTGAACATACCAACTAAGATACAGCAAATTAGTACCCTACGTTTAAACTGTACATGGATTTAATCGTAACTATTTATATATAAGGAGTCCAACTTTTGATCATAATGTAACGCTCGACTATTTATATATAATAATATTATATAATATATAATATAAATAGATATAAATCCTATAATTATAGATACTATGATAGTAAGTCGTATATATTAATATAATATATATATAATTATATTAAGGATAAATATTTAATATAATTTACATATAATATTTATATTATAATAATCTAAATAATATATATATTACGTCACCACGGCTTAAGTATGTAATATAGTGACGTGAAGCTATATGTATAGTATACTATATTATATTAGTACATATGATTATATAAATATATCAGTACGGAGGTGAGTGAGTGAGCGGTGTCAGCTTGAGAATTGATTATATTAGTAGTATGAGGTGATAATGTGTCCACTTATGATATGATATTATCATAATAACTAATAATAACTTACTATATAATGTTACATAATTATATAGTCTAATATATATAAGATATACATAAAGTTTAAGCTTTTTGAATGATATATACTATATATATAATATATATATTATGATATATATATATATATTAATATACTATTATATATATATTAATACTATATATATTAGATATATATATATATATGTATATTATTATTAATATGTATTAATAACCTATATATAATATAGTATAGTAATTATATATATATATATATATATATTATGAAATATCTACTGAATTATTATATATATATATTATATAATAAATATGATATATTAATATATATATCAATATTAACAGCTTATAGAATTTGTAAATTAATGTATTATTATTGGTAGATATATATTTTATATACTATAGTAGATATATATATCATTATATATGTATATATATATATAATTAATATATATATATATATCATATATTGTAATATTAAATTAAAGGTAATATAATATATATAGTAATATATTTAATATATATATATTATATAATATTTTTTATATTAGTATATATATAATAATTAAGGTATATATAATATACATTATTATATACGATACTATATATATAATATATATATAAATATATAATATATATATTAATATCATATGTATATATTAAATATATAGTGTTATATTATATATAATAAATAATATATTATATTAATATAATATATTAATTAATATAATTTACTAGTATATATAGTATATGATATTATTATCATTACGTATAATACTATATATGTATTATATTTATTATTATTATTATTATGATTATCTAAATTATTATATATATATATATATTAATTATTTATATATTATATATTGATTATTATTAGTATATATATTATTTATTAATTAATTATTTATTATTATAATAACTTATATTAATAAATTTTATATATTCGATAATTTAATATATAAATAATATAATAAAGTAATTGATAATAAAATCATATAATATAATAATATAATATAATAATATTAAATCAATTATTATTATATAAAATTATTTGAACCAACTACTATCAATAATTAATTAATAATTATTAATAATTTCGCATATAATGATGAAAGACGGAAATCTCCTCTTAATAATTGATTATTGCCGTTTATCATTATAAAGAATAATACGTAGTGCCTTCACAGTTTTAGTTATATTAAATACTTTGATTATTATATATTTTATTGTTCTATTATAGATATATAATATTTATTAAAGCTTTTTCTAATAAAATGATAATTCTATATAATGGTGAATTCCAATGTTAATTGTGTTGCGATTTTAGTATTTGGGATGAGTTTCTACATCATAATCTTATAGTAATATAAATAGAAAAATATGTTGATAATGTATATATTAGTAATGATATAAAATATAATTATATTAATAACTGCTCATCAATAAGCTCAAAAGGATACTTATCAAGCATAAATAATATTGCTGTATGCTATATGCTCTATTTTGAGATACGTCTTATAAGGTACATGAAAATATTATCGATATATAGGAACTATGTATAAATATAGTAATATTATATTAATATATAATTATATACTATATATATATATAAGTATATAGTAGTTATGTATATATATATAAATACTATATATATATCATAACTATATAAATCAAGGGTATTTAACTTATATTACTTGACTATCTTGTAAGACGAGGTGTTTCAAAAGTAGACAAAAATTATATTATAATATATATACTATATATAAATATATACTATATGATATATATTATATAATTTTAATTTATATGAATTAATATATATATATATATTATATATTATACTATATAATAAATATATTATTGATAATTAATAGTTAATAATTATATTATATATTATTATATTACTATATTATGATATAGTATTAATATATATATTATAATAGTATCATTATATAGACTTCATTATATTATAACTATATATAGAATATATATAGTATAGTTCTGTAAATTATTATGTTATAATTTGTATTTACATTTTTACAGTTTGGTAAGCACAAGCTTTTATATAATACTATAATTATGATAAAATATTCTTTACACGTACGGTTACCGATAGGCTCAAGAAACAATATTGACTACTCTTAGAATAGGGTAGGGAGAGAAAATTATTTCTGAAAGGTTGTAATTTAAGATTGATTATAACATATATTATTATTATTACTTAAAGTAAATTTATTTTATTGTTCTAAATAAGGTTGGATAAATTATATTATTTAAGTTATCATTAATAAATTTATTAATTATATTAAATTAGACTAAATGATATATTTAAGAATGTTTAAATTTAAAAAATATATTATTAATAATTAAAAAAGATTATGTCTTTAGAAATAATTTGGGTTAAAGATGGTACCTACTACTCACTTAAACTTAAATAAACCTACCCTATATGTATTAAATAGTCTACTCTTTTACAAACTGATAATAATTATATTAAATTATCAGTAGGACGACTCTCAATTAGCAGCATCCGTATTTCATTAAATATGTTATGATATTATATATATATAATAGTTCTCTATTACTTATTTTATTTTTTTGGCTATAGAAATATCGAAAACTTAATATCCCAATCAATCTATTATACATAATAAATATATATAACAAGATTTATGACGAAATAACTGACCTCACTCAGAAAAAGGGTGAAAGAATAGCCGCTTATTTTAAAGATAATGCTTTTAATAGCATGCATTAAACATAGTATCAGTAAATGTCATGTGTCTTCAAAGCAAATATGGTGATTCATATAATGTGAAATTTTAGAGTATAATATATTTATTATAAGTATGCACTGTTTATATTAAATATAGGTTATAACATATTTATAATACTGATAATACATTGAGGAAATTAGTCTGCAGAATGTGGTACTTCTGAAATTGAGAATAAGTGTGAGTCATTCTAAGCAGATAGTGTGCAGTATAATGTTTGCGACAACCACGCTAATAGAGAAGATATAATATTAAGAATGATGTGTACTGAATAGAAATTTAGGGCTTTATAACACTACTCTGGATCGTTAATACTGAGCTTCACATCAGTGAGTGAGAGTAAAGTGCATAGATAATTCACGAATAGTAGAATATCGGGTTGAAAGTGACGAAAAATGTGTGTATAATCATAGGGGTGGGCCAACTCTACAGTCGTACATATAATGATTTCATCTAGGTATGAATTGCTAGGGTGATATAGGTGTGAGCTATTTTAGGTGATACTTTTTCTACTATGGTACATGTCTCATAATGGTTCTTTAAGGGTACTGCTTGTAAATATATATATATACGTATAAGGTTATTATAGTATATATATTAATATAATTATATATACTTATATAATATATATTTAATATATACGTATATATTATATTAATTGTATATATGTTCTATTAATATAATACTTATAGTTAATATATTAGAGAGAGAGAGAGAGAGAGATAGAAGAAGATAAGTAGATAGAGCTAGAGAAATATAAGATGTGCTTAGGAGTCGTGCACTCAGATATCATATATATAATATTACTTATATACTATTAACTATATTAATATATTAATACTTTATATATTAGTACTATTATATATATTAGTTATATTAATATATAAATATAGGTATTAATATATGTATATTTAATATTAATATATATATATATATATTATATAATAATATATATAGTATATATATAATATATTATATATATATAATATAATATTATATTAAGTATTAATATAAATATTATATATTATATTAAATATATTATATATTATTAATATATATAATAGTAGTTAGTACTTTATGTTCTTATAGCATACAGATGTATTAGAATAATACGTTATATAGTAAACTTTAATCGAAGACGTCGTTGCTTTAATCTTTTATGAGGCTTATTGATAATAATGGCTTCTATAAAAGGAAATGTAAAAGATTATATTCTTTTGCAAAATTCTGATTGCTATTTTTCGGTCTTCATGTTCTTTACTTTTCTTGACTATGCTATAATAGTAGTTATTTAAGTATATTAGGATATATTATATTATATTACTAATCTAATTAAATACGGTATATATATAATAATATATATATAATATTATAATTTAATATATGATGATATAATATATTATATATTTATATATATATATAATATATATATATACTTATATATAATATATATATATATATTATATATATATAGTATAATAAGTAAATATATAAATTATATAATTATCTGTTTGAAAACTGTTTCAACTTTAGTGTAGACCATAGAATAATACAGCTTAAATTAAAACATGCACTCTAGGCCACAAAGATTATATGCGGTATCATATAAATACATTATTGATGTATGATAGAGTATATTTATTATCTATCAGGTTAAATATCTTGTTTAGCACTAATATATGATATTACCGTGAGATATGACCTCATGTTTTAACTCCGTAGATTAGGCTACTTAGTTTTATTAAAGATACACGGATAATCAGTAGTAAAATAACATTACGTATTAAGACTATAATACATATTTAATGTTTAAGAGTTGATTACAGTATTCACAATATATAATAAACACGAAACGAATATATATATCTAATATAACTACATAATGGTAGTAATGATATAGTTATATAACTAAATATAATATTATAAATATAAAAATATAAACAATTTCAAATTCGATGATTTATTATAAATACTAACAATGATAATCACACATTAATGCATTACAAAAAATCGACAAATGATAGTGTTTTCTGTGTGCAGAATGTGGTAACATATGCATACAGTTGAGACTATCTCAAATAATAGTTAACTTGACAATAATAATATGTTAGTAAATCCCAATTCTTACCTGTGGTATCTTTCTTCAACTATAATCAATAAATCAATAATATAATAATATAATATAACCTAATAATTATGTATAATAAATATCATTATGATGGAACGCTATTATTATATAATATATCTCATATAATAATAACTGCAATAATAACATTAATCACACTATAGGTTTGTATCGATGGAAAAACGATACTTAAAATGTAGATGTATATGTCTTAGATTGATAATGTGTGAAACACTTTTTTATGCTCAATATTAGAATCTCAATATTTTTGAGGTAGTGAACTTATGAATGTAGCGTTTCAATAGTGTGTCGGTGGACACGAAGTATTCTCACACGCGAGGAGGTAGTCTGGCCATTGTCTTTGAGGAGAGTATTACCAAAAAAGAAGAAATGCATGGAGTTGCACAAACGTGGGAACAAGACGGGGAGAAGGATACGAGAACGAAGGAAAAGGAAGGAAGTAAGGAGAGATAGGACGAACACGGGAGGTCCGGTCGTATTCCGCTTTCAATTCAAACTCATCGGAATGGCTCATGAGGTACTGTAGCTCAGAGGTTGCGTGATGAGTTAGTAGAAATGATTGTGTGGCGTCGTTATTAGAGAGGGACACATGCATATAAATTCAGCTTGGTAATAATAATTCGTTCATCACATTCTTTCTAAAGGCCCTAAGGATTGATAAGACTTCGTCGCACAGATGATGAGGTTGTCAGTCGTTTGGGAAGCACGAATTCAGAAATGGCCATAAGAGCCTGATCTAGTTCACTACAGTAGAGAAAGTATAGAATGTAGGCATCTCGGTAGGTACCTGAGTTTAGCGAATGGAGGGAGGGATGAAATGTGGAAGTCGGAGAGATAAATTGGAGAAATATATTTTAGTTAGCGTCTCATGGTGATCCGGCAGTTGGTCGATAATGGAGATGCAGAGTATTTGTCGGCAACGCTTGCAACGAGTTGCTGGAGAGTCTGTGTTCGCGGCTGCTGCAGGCCATACAACTTGTATCTCTATGTGTATATACTATATGGCTATGTGATTAATCTCGTTACACTCACATAAGCAGTATGAATTACATGTTTCACAATGACGTGATTTCCTGGTTTAGTCATAAATCATGTACAATCCGCTTGTTGCGCTGGTCTCATTTAGTATCATTGCGTAAATCGTAATTACATAAGAGCATAATTACCTCTGCTTTATCTATAAGATAAACGTGACCATTATGAACGTATTCTTGACCGTATGCTCGCTCTCTTCACATTCTATCCGACTTGTTATTTGACTGATAGAACTCAGATTAGTAATCTTTATTTATTTTTTTCATTAAATTCTGATTCTATGTTTTCACTATATGTTATAGTTTGTGTTGTGCCTATTAATTGGAATCCAAGAAATGACGCTTATCTCATATGCCATTTTGTATCAATTTATATTATTCTTACTCGGATCTAATAAATAGTGACATTTAAAGTCAATAGTGATCCTATACCGCTCGGATATCTTTTCATGTTTAATAACTTTTAATGAGTACGGTATTTGTGAACGTTATTTAACATCCAATTCTTAAGGATAAGCACATGAAGAGGATAGTGTCAAATAACTCAAGGTATTTAATCTAAACCCACTAGGTCTGTACTTTACTCTATTACAAGCCTGCTTACGAAGCACTTCGAAGGATAAAGATGAGATACTTAACCTTCTCTTCGTCCGTATCACAAGATGAATAGTAGATAAATTTCAAGTTATGAAACGTAGTTATTACGCAATTTCGGCGCATGAGACAGTTTCTTGTTCATCAGTCTTAGAGACTGGCTAAAAGAGCTAAATCGTTGCTATTGGACGGCTTCTAACATAATCGTCTGTATCTGAGCAGTCATGTGAAGAGATACTTCTTCAAGTGCAGAGACTGTTGCTGTGGTACATTAAGTTATTATTTTCGCTTTACTATATTCAGCTCTGACGCCCAGTGATACTGGACTGCGACGTGTTGTGTGTGTACTTAATTCTAAAATGACTACTGGTCTGGGAGTGGCGTTTATGGACACTGGTCATCAGGTGTGTATAAAGGTGGATACGGGTGTGTGGTTAATCGGTGTCGACCCTTAGCTTTGATTCATAAATCCGGTACCAAAATTTCAATTTAGTCGTTCGTTCTATTAGTACTACGTTTATGTGATTTACTCTTATCACATCTATAAAGACTAGGAGAATATAATTACAGTCACTGTGGGATGGACTTCTACTTTTGGCATTCGCCCCTGGCAAATAAACAATAGCATAAGGTGGGCAAAACCACATTTTAAAGCCTCTTCTTCGTTCCATTTTTACCAATGCACGTAGTTTTCGGTGACACACAAATTGTACGACCAATGATGGGTAGACAAGAGAGACTTATCTTGGTCTCCGAGTTTCAGTTGCAAAAGTATGCAAGTGAAATATCTAACGGTCTGTATAGGCAGGGACCTAATTTTCCCGGAGAGAATTATTCAGAAGGGAGCCAACGATCAGATAGAACCCGGATTATGCTTGCTTCCAAGTTATGAATATTTCTTCTCTCTGGTTCGCGCTGGCTAATCATGTGCACACAGAATGTAGAGAATACAATTTGGGGGTTATTCAACACAGGGCCTTCGTGAAGTATCATAGTTTCTTAAAATAAAAATTAAAGTACATATAAGAGGTGTTAGGCGCCAATTAAAGAAATAAAACGATATTACTGGTAAAATATGCATTACAAAAGATAATCTTGTAATAAGAGTATATCAGGACACATGTATCCTCAAGACTAGAGCCAATTTGGAAAAGTATGTCTTTCTGAAGATGCAGCACAGGGCCCCGATATACTATAAATTCGATAAGATATCGTTGGATCAAAAAATTATTTTTTTTGTTGGCCAGTGCATAATAATGGAAGAAGATAGTCCTAAAATAGTATTCGGAAGTAGATTGAAAGTATGATAAATACTTATCTAGAGCTTGGCTGATACTCGTTTTTTCTATTTTTTTCAGTTGGAAGTCATTTATCAAGTTAACTAGGAACCGCGACCATTTGTGTGACAGAATTGTGTTCAAATTAATTGAAATGTAAAATCCTACGATTTTCTATTCTACATAATTGTACAATGCAAATCTTCAACCATGTAAAGGGATCGTGATCATCTTTTTATTGATACAGTTTTTTCGATGCGTCTCCAATTGATATCTTTCAAAATTCATATGTTTTGTTTTAAATTCATACTCATTTTGAAGATTGCTGAGGACGGAAAATCTCTTACTACATGGAATCTGACGCACTATTAAAATTTAATGAAGGACCTTTTCTATTTGATTGCTTACAAGTAGACATAGGAATTTTCACAAAACTGGTTTATTATGACCCAATTCAAGGAAGTAGTCAGCACTCACACACACCAAATATTATATATTATATTATATTATGTATATAAGTATACGTAATATAATATATAAAATATATAATATATAATGTTATATATATATATATTATGTATTATTATATATTATTATTATATACATATATATATTATAGTATAATATACCCTATAGTATAAGTTATATATTATAATATAGAGTAATAATACTATAATATAATAAGATATAATATTATATATATAATATTATAATATATATTTATATATATATAAGTATATAGTGATGATACATATAGTATTTTAATATTTATAGTAATAGTATATAGTAGTATATATATATAGTATAAGTATATATATATATATTATATTAATATATATAGTATATAATATATAGTATATAATATTATAATAATATACGGTAATATATATATATAATATACTAATACGTATATATATTATTTATGGTATTTTATATATATATATTATATATATATATTATGTATATATATTATATATATTATATATGTAATAATATATTAGTATATATATTAATATACCTTTATATATATATATACTTATATACTATATATATAATATATGAACGTATATATATTATAGTATATACGTATATATGTTATATATCTTTAAGTATTATAATATATATAACTATAGTTTGTTATATCTTAATATACGGTATATAACTAATATATATATATATATAGGTATATAATTATATTATATATAATATGTATATGTAAAGTATATATATGTAAAGTTTTATATATATATTATTATGTGTATATAGTATTTATAAAATATTATATATAGGTATATATACTATAATATTATATATATTAGTAATAAGTACTTATATATATGATAGTATATACTTACGTATATTTTCTTAATCAATTATTGAAATGTATAGCCTTCACATTCTCGCTCTCTCTCTTACGACATCTCTCTGCTCTTCGGGTCTTCTCTTCTCTCTCTCTTCGTCCGGTTCTTCTTCTTCTACCTCTTCTCTTTCTGTTGTTAATTTTACCTTCTCGCCATTGCTTACTCGTCATTCTCTCTTCACAACGACACATCCATATAAGTATATATTATATAATTATATAAGTATATATAGTATCCGCTATAATTATAGGATGGTGGTTAGTATATCGTTAGATATTAGTTGAGTAACAGTGAACTTTTAAGTTAATTAAGGGTAATTGCATATAGAGATGTAAGGTACTGAGATAGATGAGGTAGGTGTGAGTATTAATAGTACTATCAGGGATGTAGCTGGTAGATATGAGTGGTGTGATGAGTGATAGATACCTTTCTGTTATTTAAATGACACTAGGCATAAAAAAGTGTTGTATTGGGAAATGGTTGGGTATGGCGTGTCGTGGACTATTAGGTTAAAGAAAAATTAAAATGTTATTAATTTATAATATTCGTTGATGTTTTTTTTCTTTCTTTGAGCTTCAAATTGAAGTTTATTTTTGAATGTCCTTTTATTTATTGGTGATTTCGCTTTATTTTCGAACGTAAACGATTTAGTATTTAGGGTTGTCCAAATGAGGTTGACAAGTATATGATATATTATGATTTAGTTATATATATTATATAGTTATATTATAGAGTCATATATAAGTAAGTTATAATATATAGTATATAGTAAAGTATATATATGGTTAAATATAATAAGGGTGTACGTGGAGGTGTGGTGGTTTACGTATGGTATATAGCATATAATTGGCTATAATTATAGTAGTATATAGCGTATATCATATATAAATAGTATATAGTATATACTGATATATATATAATTATACTATATATGTATATTTATATTACAAAAGTGAAATGTTATTGTATTCCAGACACTACTAGTGTAGTATATATATAGTATTATGTATAATATATATATATATAATTATAGTATATAATTTATATTTATTTATATATTTATATATAGATATATACGTATATATATGTATATTTTGTGTTGATAAGGGGTGTTATAGATTTGTGTGAGTAGATGAGTGGAATGTAGGTTAGTGGAGTAGAGGGTATATGATTATTACAGATAGTACTAGGTATATGTATAGGTGTATATATGGTCAGAGTGTCTAAACTGACAGTATGTAACTCAAGAACGGCAGCTCTACAGTAAAAATTATATATTTGGGAATGAGCGGGAAAGTTTTTAGGGAGGGATTTTTATGATTTTTTTGTTTTTTTTTTTGGGGTTGAGGCTGAAACAAAATATTTTAAAAAAGATTGTGAATGGTTTGAATGTTAGGGGTCGAGGCCGACGGGGACAGAGGGGGGAAACGAAGTTCCCACGTCGTCCACGGGAGGGCCGATAACGGCGGAGTCGCTGCCATTCTTTTTGCGGTGTTAGACGCCCAACCGCACTGGGCCTGTGGTGCCTATATAGAGAATGTGGTATCCTTTAGTTAGGTATACACCAAAACAGTGGGTTAAAGGGAGAGGGTAAAATTATTCTTGTTTTTTACTAGAATGAAAATAATCATAGGTGTATAGGGCAGGTGCAAAGGTAGGAATGGACAAGGGGTCGGGTCTCGAGTGGGCCTGTGGCGGGGGCAGGACTGACGGAAGGTGGACGTGAAGTCACCCCTGCGTTCCCGTCGGGCTTGACCACTAATGGGGTGGAAATGGAACATTGTTTCTTTTTTGTGAAAATAAATATTTTCCGACACGAGATTGCAGGAGCGCCTTAAGAAGAGCGAAGCTCGACTTAAAAATTTTCGTCCACATGAAAAAAAAAACAAAATTAGTTCACCAAATTTAGTGGAGGCTGTGACCGAGGGGGGAGTTAGTGGGGGCGACGTGTTCCATACCCCGGAGGGATGGTCGGAGGAACTCCGAGAAGAATGACGCAGAGAAAAGAGGGGGTTCCGGAGAATCCCGGAGCGCGGGGGATTAGTCCCCGTCCGTCACCGGGAGTGGCGAGAGAGACCGGACGTGTCGCTGCATCTTTTGCGGTTTACCGCGCGTAGGGTATACTTTAGTGTATAAAAAATTTAAAAAAAAAAAATTTTTTCCTTCCAAGAAAAAAAAAAAAAAAAAAAAAAAAAATGTAAATCCAATCTTTGATTATTTGCTGATTCAGAACTAATATAAGTTTGTTGTTATACCTTGTAGGACCTTGCCGTTGCATGTGCTACATACTTGAGATGTAAAAAATTTGACACTATATATATATGTAATATATGATATGATATATATATAATAATATTAATATATATATATATATAATAGTAATTATATTAATATTATAGTATATAAGTAGTTAGTATATATATGAATATATTTATCATCATCACAATTATGTAATATAGTTTTATATATTTAGTTCCGTTCAGTTCATTTGTGGTTTCTCAACC
>JABUQX010053016.1:0-2500 GCA_015478945.1 Trachelipus rathkii
CCTAACCAAAAACCTTGTTTGACCCTTGACACAAGTGTGAGCAGAGAGGTCTGCTAAAGGTAACTGTCAAGTACTGATATGCGTTGTTCTTCTAGGGAAAATGTAATCTTTCAGAAGTAAACGGTACATTTTCTTTTACCTCATAATGGTCAGGTGGTAACACGCCTGCTATACCAACAGCGTGGGTGTGGGTTCGAATCCCATATGGGTGGAAAACCTTGGGATGTTATATACACATTAAACGGTGGGTTTTCAATTAGCACTATTACTATTCACACAATGTGAGTCCCCAACTATATTTTCGCCAAACCAAAAATCTTGTGTGATCCTTGGTCCGAATGTGAGCGGGTAGCTTTGCAGAGTCACTGTCTAGGTATCCCATCTCTCCATTGGTGTAAATATGATTATGTGCTTTCCATTGGGCAAGAGGGTATCGCTTTTCAGAGAGTAAACCGGTTTGGATTTCTTTTAGCTCATGCGTGGTCAGTGATGTTGATACCGTACGTCTACTATACAACACGAGGGTTGAGTGAAAAACTGCTAATTCATGAGACGCTTGGGTGGAAAAACCTGTAGGGATGCGCATTATACATATGTACAACAGGTGTTTTCAGCTTTTAGACTTTCCTTTTAGCTCAATCGTGGTCCTGATGGTAACAACCTGCTATACCAACAGTCGATGGTGTGCGGTTTTGAAATTCAGTTGGGTGGAAAAAACCTAGGAATGCCATATCATACAGTAAAACAGGGTGTTGTTCACATTTTAGGATTTCCTTTTAAGTCTCATTCGTGGTCTGATGTAACACGCCTGCTATATTCCAACAGTGATGGTGTGGGGTTTGAAATTCAGTTGGGTGAAAAAACCAAGGGATGCTATATATACATAAAACAAGGTGTTTTCACTTAGCAGTCTTACTTTGCATACAATGTGAGTATACAGTTATATTTTCGCCTAACCAAAAACCCTGTGAGATCCTTGACCCGAGTGTGAGTGGGAAGGTCTGCCAAAAGTTCCTGTCAAGTAATGACATGAATTATTCTTCTGAGAAAATGTAATCTTTTAGAAGTAAACGGTAGATTTTCTTTTAGCTCATCGTGGTCAGGTGGTAACACCTGTTATACCAACAACGAAAGTGTGGGTTTGAAACCCAGTTAAAGGGAGAAATCTATGGATGTTATATTTATATAAAACAGTGCTTTTTAACTTGGCCCTATTACTATGCATACAATGCGAGTCCCGAATTATTTTTTCGACTAACGAAAAACCCTGTGTGACCCTCGACCCGAGTGTGAGCAGGGAGGTCTGTCAAAGGTCTGTCAAGTACTAATATGCACTAATCTTCTCTGAAGATGTAATCTTTCAGAAGTAAATGGTAGATTTCCTTTTAGCTCATCACGGTCAGGTGGTAACACGCCTACTATGCCAACAGCGAAGGTTTTTTTTTTTTGGAAACCTATTTCAGTGAAAAATATTAGGGATGTCATATATGCATAAAACAGTGCGCTTTCACTTAACACTATTCCTATGCATTTAATGCGAGCCCGAATTATATTTTCGCCTAAAGATTTACCTTGAGTGACCATTGATCCGAGTGTGAGCGGGGATGTCTACCAAAGTACTGACATGCCTTATTCTTCTGGGAAGATGTAATCATTCAGAATTAAACAGTAGATTTCTTTTTAGCTCATCGTGGTCAGGTAGCAACACCCCTGCTATACCATCAAAGAGCGTGTGGGTTAGAAAATCAGTTATTTAGAATAAAAACTGTTGGGTTTAAAACCTAGGGATGTTATATTCACAAAAATCAGCGCGCATTCACTTAGCACTATTACTATTAACACAATGTATCACAATTTTCGATAAACTAAAAACCTTGTGTGACCCTTGAGCCGAGTGTGAGCGGCGAGGTCTGTCAAAGGTCACTGTTAAATACTGACATGCCTTAATCTTCTGGGAAGAGGTAATCTTTCAGAAATAAACGATAGGTTTACTTTTGGCTCATCGTGGTCAAGTGGTAACACGCCTGCTTTACCAACAGCGAGGGTGTGGGTTCAAAACCTAGTTGGGTGGAAAAACCTAAGAATGTTAAATATACATAAAACAGTGAGTTTTTACTTAGCACTATTACTATGCATACAATGTGAGTCCCGAATTATTTTTTCTTCTAACCAAAAACCCTGTTTGACCCTTGACCCGAGTGTGAGCAGGGAGGTCTGCTAAAGATAACTGTCAAGTACTGACATGCGTTATTCTTCTGGGAAAATGCAATCTTTTAGAAGTAAACGGTACATTTTCTTTTACCTAATAATGGTCAGGTGGTAACACGCCTGCTAAACCAACAGCGAGGGTGTGGGTTCAAATCCCAGTTGGTTGGAAAAACTTAGGATGTTATATACACATAAAACAGTGGGTTTTCAATTAGCACTATTACTATTCACACAATGTGACTCCCCAACTATATTTTTGCCTAACCAAAAACCTTGTGAGACCCTTGATCCG